>CP045902.1:12700259-12715427 GCA_013387185.1 Caligus rogercresseyi
TTTTATTTTTTGTTCTTTTGCGTCGAAAGAGTTTTCTCATTCTACCGTATGAACATATTATCTTATTGAAAGCCCCATAGTCTCATTTTTTAGTACCATAATGCTAACATTTACATATCTTTAGAGATGAAATTCGATCGAACCTTATAGACAAAAAGGTGACAACAAAATATGTGTAAATTTATGAGAAAAAAAAATCTTTCTTCGGTGATATACCGTATTGAAAGTTATCGATTTCATTTAATATATAAGCATACCTACATGTAGGTACACTTAATATATACAGTCATGGTCAAAAGTTTAAGACCGCCCTCGATTTTTAGTATAATATGTATCATGTTGAAAAAACGCCTCAATGAAGTTTCAAAGTACCTATATTTTATTCTACAAACTGGTTATAAAAGGGAATATAAAGTATATTCTTCCAATATAAAGCAACTGAGAAGTGCTAAGAGTTAGTATTTATTGTGGCTTCCACCATTCTGGATGACAGCGGCCAGGCGTCTCGGCATACTGTTGGTCAGTGATTTGCAATACTCTTGGGGGATTATTCCATTATGAAAAATAAAGTTGCTGAGAAGATGCCGTCAAATGCTAATGAGATGACCGAAGCAATAAAACAAGTCTGGGTCAGAGAAATCCCCCAAGAGTATTGCAAATCACTGACCAACAGTATGCCGAGACGCCTGGCCGCTGACATCCAGAATGGTGGAAGTAAAATATACTTTGAAACTTCATTGAGGCGTTTTTTCAACATGATACATATTTATGCTAAAAATCGAGGGCGGTCTTAAACTTTTGACCATGACTGTATATATACTCATACATCAATGTGTAGCTTCTATCAGATGGCGTCCTAATGGAAATATATAAAATAAATTATGATACTTAATTCCACATGCTTCATATCAAAATAACTTCATGTCTAAACAATATTGAGATGAAGGAATACAAGAGAAGAAGGAAGAGAAGCTTCTTCAATGTTTTAAGATTTGTGTATGCATATTGTATAGTTAAAAAGAAAAAAATAAACGCTCATAAACAAAAACAATGGAGAAATACTTTATCTTGATCTCTCACAATGAGATAATTTTTTTTTGACTATGACAAAATAAACATCTCTTTTTCCCCTTGGATAAAAAGATAAAGTTGTGTTCATTTGGTTACCTTGGCGGATGTCGGACATTAAAAAAAGGAATAGTCGAAGACAAGGGTAAATGACATCATGTTAGTATGAAGGTAGATTTTTTTCTTTTTCAGAATATCAATTCAAATATCAAACATATTGAATGAGTAAATGGTACCTATTTGATGAAGTGAGGTTCGATAGGGAAAGTAAGAGTGAACAATAGCTCAGTATGTATGTAAAGGCGGAGCGCAGGTTCGACTTCCGAGAAGAAAAGATCGATTTTGATTTATCTCATTGAAAAATCCTAGGTTCGATGGAATAATTTGCACGCTATGATGTTTTTTTATCTACAAGGATGTAATTCTTTCGAGCCATATATATATATATTTATTTATATATCGTCAGTTTCTGTAGTTTTTAATCCAACCAGTTTTGCAATATTTAAAAAAATGATTTAAGTGATAACGATAAACTTAGAGTTTGGCAGGAAAAAATCATCTATATTATCATTTTTCAGTAATCAAAATTCTAACCTGAGTGATATCCTGTATTGACATCCAAGGAAGTTTGATTTGTGTACATTGCAAAAATTACAAAACTCCAACTCAAAATGTTATTTATAGAATATTTTTGTAATAGGATTTATGTAGAATAATAATAATAATCCCATTAAGAAATTTCAAGGGAAAGAGTGCAATCAGCACTCGATTAATGAGAAGGAAGTTACTTAAGAGAAGAAGTAAAAAGGTTTCGAATAACTTTCAGTGTCCCTAAAATGGCCCCTGTGTGTATAGGTTACGAGAAATTTTGCACAAGAGTTGTTACACTATGGTATTTTACATGTATAAACAAGGATTATTAAAATCAGCGATGGTTACAGTGAATCCTATTGACATAGAATTGCCCAGAGGTATCAGGAATTCCTTGAATAGAGACAAGAGAAAATATATGTCAGGATGCGTTTTATAACGTATTAACATCCACTAATACAACATATATACTTATATTTATATTAGCAACTTTGGTAAACCACATTTTTTTTAAAGTATCCTTGGCTTGAGGCTTGATACTACACGTATTTAAAAGCACATTCATATTTAAAGTTATCATCAACAACAGGCTTTATGATGCCATGCTTTTGAACCTAATATAATGTTCCAGAAGACTGCATTTTATTTGTTATATAAACGTTTACTCGCATATTTGGGCGCCTATATGTTCATATTACATAAGTTTCTTAAAATTTGTATCATGGATTTTGTGGAGATAAAATAGGTTTTCTAAATGTCAAATGAGTTACAATGATTTTCTGTTTTGTACAAACATTCCTCATAAAAAGCTTGACTTTGTACAAAGAATATGTTTTAAGTCACATGAGATGTTTTTTTTCTTTTTCTTTTTTCCTCTCTTTACCTTGAAAATTAGGTAGTAAAATCAGAAAAGGTGATTTTTCTGGTTCATTTCTGGTCCCATCACTTTGCAAATAGTTTTATTAGGTCTGCCTTGACCCTAGGATTCCATAAATACCTTTAAAGTTTAAATCTGACCATGACCATCTAAATGTGGGAGGAGATAGCGTGTGGACATATAGACGGACGGACGGACGGACCGAGATTGGTGAATTATTATATAGATGAGTCGCATACAGTCATTGTGATACAAGTGCATTCAAAATACGTTCAAAAATATAAAATATTTGTTGCTACTTTATATGATATCGTCAATATATCATTTTAAATCCACTCTCTCTTACTATCCACTTTTCCATCACTTATTGAAGGACAATTCTTATGGGGTTTAGTGCCCATAGCTGTTTGTCAATCAACTTTGACGCTATAGACAACTATGTTTTGTTTGCAGGGAAGCTGTTTTATATAAAGCCTGTCCAAGGGCTTGGGAGCAAAGATAATATAGTACTTGGATATGGGATGTTATATATTATTTATCTGAAAATAGCTAATAGCAAAGAAAAATGAGAAGAACTCTCTTTTTTACAAGAAAATATGTCTTTCTTTTGTTTGTAAGGCTTGAACGGGATGTGATTAAAGTTATTGATATTTATTACCTCCGCCGAAGGAGGTATTGTTTTCACTGGCGTTTGTTGGTTTGTTAGTTTGTTGGTTTGTTGGTTTGTTAGTTTGTTGGTTTGTCAGCAGGATAACTCAAAAAGTACTGAACGGATTTGGATGAAATTTTGTGGAGTTGTTGGAAGTGCCAAAAGGAAGAATTGATTAAATTTTGGCATCTCTGAGTGCAGAATTAAGGCGCCAAATGAGCTAAATACTACTAAATTTATCAAGTTAGCCTACTCTGCCAATAGATGTCGCTGTGCTGTGAAATTGTGTGCCGGGAGCGTCTTCCTCTCGGAATTTACGTCTAGGGGAACCCTCCCCCGTCTCTCTACGCCTCCCCAGTCGTGAAAAATCCGCCTCGGAAGGCTCATGACGGCGGAGGTTTGCACTCTCTGAGTGTATATATGCCTCTAGTTTTAATTATTATTTATGTCAAGTTCATTTGCCGTCCAACTCTGTCGAAAAGGGTTCCCTGGTGAGCATCGAGAAAATCTTCAGTGGGTTTTCACAGGTTTCTCCTAACAAACAAAAAAAGTAATGATTAATTAATCAAAGCTATTCCTCGGTAATAATTAATTTAAAATGTATGTACTCCCATGTTTTATGACTAATTGTGTGCTCCATTCAAGGTCGCATTAGAAATCAAATATATGTAGCAGCAGAGATGGAGATCCAGTAGAATCGTTGACTCTCCAGGTTGAAATTACGATCCTTATCTCTTCTAGGAGAGATGACGACTTAAATATGGAAATATATTTTGCAATGCTGTAAAAACTTTTTATTACCTCCGCCGAAGGAGGTATTGTTTTCACTGGCGTTGGTTTGTTGGTTTGTTTGTTTGTTGGCTTGTCAGCAGGATAACTCAAAAAGTACTGAACGGATTCGGATGAAACTTTGTGGAGTTGTTGGAAATGCCAAAAGAAACAAGTGATTAAATTTTGGCATCTCTGATTGCAGAATTAAGATGCAAAATGAGCTAAATACTAATAAATATTTAAGTTAGCCTACTCTGCCAATAGATGTCGCTGTGCTGTGAAATCGGGTGCCGGGAGCGTCTTCCTCTCGGAATTTCCGTCGAGGGGAACCCTCCCCCGTCCCTCTACGCCGCCCCAGTCGTGAAAAATCCGCCACGGAAGGTTCATAAGGACCCCGTGACAGCGGAGGTTTGCACTCTCTGAGTGTATATATGCCTCTAGTTCTGATTTTAAGTTTTCTTTTCATATTTTAAGATTTATATTGAATCTTTTATTGTTTCATTTTTTGTGTGGAATATATACAGTGGGAACAAAATTGCTGCAGCAAGTCATGTAAGAAACCTAAGCCACTAAAATAGTCTATAAATTAAATAACAAAGTTTTGCCTCCTCAGTTCAGCGAAAGAGTAAAAGTATATTTAGATGTTCGATTTTTGACAATTTGGCTATTAATGGTATTTTGTACTATGCCAGGCTGGGATCATCCAAGTTGGAAGCATACCGCTTAATTTATTAAAACTGTAAATAACTTTTGAAAAATAATACCTCTTTCAGTGTCAAAAAAGGTTTAGATCTAAATGAAACTTTCAAAATCCCCTGGTCTGGCTTTCAAGATGGAAGAATATAATCGAAGAAAATATAAAAAGACATGTCCTCAGAGACATTTTTTCATTGAAACTTACTATAATGTCCTTAAATACTTGTAAATAAAAACTCAAATTTTATCAAATTTATTTCAAATATAAACTCAGGATTCCTCATCAATGAATTGCGAAAAAAAATTTGGAATACAATCATTTAACTTTTTTTGTTTTACAAATTTCAAATTTAATTTTACTAAAAGCATGTCTGAAACGGTGTTAGAAAAGTTTAACAACATTTTTCCTTTCCTAGATTACAAATAAAATATTAAAGAAGACCAAATGAGCTATTTTGTAGATCATATTGTCAATTCATTTGTGCTTTTTGTAGAAAGTGAGGATTATCCCTAAGTTTTTATTTTAAAGGATTTATTTTAATTAAAAAGGAAAAAGGGATCCTACTATAATGAAGTCATACATAAGTTAAATAATGTGGTAAACTAAGGAAACCTTTTTATTTAATATTTACATGTTCTATTTTATACAAAATCAATGTTTTGCCAATCTTGCTGCTGCAAGAAATATATTATACAAACTAAATACAGCCGAGGTACATTTTGTATAACTTTCAGTCAAGTATATTATCTTTTTTTTAAATATGTTTGAGTTCAAATACGCAAATAAATATGTTTTTAGATATTTTATTCACTTATTCCTTTCTTTTATTATATAAATACAACGACCAAAAGATTGATATAAATAGAAGATTTCACGTTGTCAAAAAAAAAATATTCGATAGATCTTTCTCCAGCAGAAGAATTTAGAATCTGCATTCTATTTTATTAAATTATTTGTTATTGTATGTGTAAATATGTAAAAAAGCCATATATGTTCATTATATAATAATCTATAATATATATATATATATTATATAGAGCTACGACTACCGAATGTAAATCAGTATTTATAACTGGAAGCGTGTTACCTGGTGTAAAAAAGTTGAACTTCGAAAAATAAATAAAAAACTCCGGAGATGAAAATGCATTAATAGTGGACAACGTATAACAAAAGACAGTTAAGGAAATACTTTGTTTGCTATTGCCTTCCATTTCCTTGAAAATCCGAAGGTAAATATGATTTCTATAAAATAAAATGTAGTAAATTTCAATATTCTCAACAAATTATGTTATTAATTGTCTTTTGTTATAAATTATCCAATAATAAATTCTATGAAGAAGTTACACAAAGCAGATGCATGAATAAATTATTCTTTCTTTCTTATCTACCGAACCGAATGATATTAGGTATTCGGTAGATAAATAATAAAATCCACCGAATACCGAATCGGTGGTACTGAATCTCAGCTCTGATAATACACACACACACACACACACATATATATATATATATATAATATATATATATATATATATATATATATATATATATATATATATATCTATATATATATATATATATATATATATATATATATTATAATATATATATATATATAAGTATATATATATATGAGTTACTTTTAGCTGTGGAAGGAGCAACACGTCATTCCGTCGCGTCTTCAAGTTGAAGTTGTTTTAGTGAGTTAGGAATCCCTTGTACGTTTTTAAACTATGTTATAATTGTTATAAATTGCACTTCCTTCCTCTTCCGGATCAATTTTGGACTTCACCATCGGAATCAGCCCGATATAATCAAATACATCTTTGCACGTACTCTCCCCAAAAAATTGATCTTTTGATATGAGAATATACAATACCACTTGGTAACTGCTTGTACTTATAGCTGGATGGAAAGATAAAGAAAAAAAGAAGGGAGAGAGTATTTTGCCTCACTTCTTCCCTTCTTTTTTTGCTTCCTCTTTCTATCCAGGTAAGACTAACAGCAGTTACCAAGTGGTAATTGTATATTCTCATATCAAAAGATCAATTTTTTGGGGAGAGTACGTGCAAAGATGTATTTGCTTATATCTCTCAAAGTATAGCTATTTTTAGAACACCTAACATATCAAATGAAAGCTTGGTAAACCAGCTTTATATTTTGGTATACTAAATCATGTCAATTAATAAGTAGAGAGTTATATGCACATTAAAAAAACATATCTCGCGTACAAAATGACGCATATCATGGATAAGAATGCGTCAGAGACAAAGTAAAATTTCGAGAGGATACCTTGGCCCAAATCTAAGAAACACATGATTATTTTTTTTTTCATAATCGATTTCTTAAAGGTCAATACAGGCTCTGAATCATATGATGTAAACTCAGATTGTACTGAATTCTGAATTGATAGAATGCAACCAAGGTCATTTTTGGATTTATCATTCAAAGTGTGCTGAACTTAAAAATATTCTCTTACTCTGAAGCGAACAAGTCATCTTCTACAGGCGAGTGAAGTTAATTGATACAAAAAAAGCTATGAAATAGCTATCATTACACATACGACCGGGTACCCGGGCCGACCCGGTCCCGGCTGTTTTTTGTGCATCCCGGTCCTGCCCGGTGTCCCTTTTTTAGAACCGGCCGGGATATCATATTTTCTTTCGTTTGTCATTCATAAATCTTATTAAGAAAAGAATACCATAAAAAAGTGAGGAAGCTGTTTTTAGAAAGGAAATTTTGAAATACGAAACGTCATCACTTTTTTTGGAGATTCTTTTCTAAAAAACACGTCGTCCATTTTTTGTGGAGATTCTTTTCTAAAAAAAACGTCATCGCCTTTTTTGTGGAAATTCTTCACTTCAGAATGTCGAAGGAACGAAAATGGATATTATATCCCGGCCCGGGTCCCGGCGAAAAAAGGTGTCCCTGGTCGTTTCCTGATATATATATTATAGATATATATATAATATATAATATATAAATCAACAAGTCCTGATATATATATATATATATATATATATATATAATATTATATTATAATATATATAATATATATATATATATATATATATATATATAATATATATATATAGTAATATATATTATAGTAGACCTCCCCAAAAAAACCCCACTTTTTTAGTTCTTTTTTTATATACCCAGCGATTCTGGTTCATTTTTTGATGCTGAAAACGAGTATCTAAATAAAAAATCTCTAGCATTGTTAGAAATCGGACGTCACTGGTGTCAAAGGTTTCGATATGAAGCAAAACTTTCTGGTTATTACTATTTTGAAAAAACTAGTTTTACTAAATTTAGCTATGATCAATTGATGACTTTGGTATTTTGTTGCAAATTTTCGTCAATAATATTTAGTGCCAATAAATGAACATAAGTGCTAACGCACAACCATTTTTAAATAACAGCTCCTACCTAGGGTTCTTTATAGTTTCAAGAAGGAAAAAGAAAAAGAGGGTACTCATGTTGATGTTTTAAGTTATCTTTTTAATACGTTTTTAAAACGACTAATGATAGTAGATTTTCCCCATCGAATCCCAATCTACTCCCTCTGAATCCCTCTCATCAGTATTGATACCAATTCTTTTAATTTTTGTTTTTTTCAAAATACAGTTTTAATGGAAATGTCATTATGGTAATCTCGTGAATTCGCCAATAGACATTTTTTTCAACATATAATATTAGTATTATTATATAAATAATATATATATATACTAGAATATTATATTATATATATATATATATATATTATATATATATATATATATATATATTATAATAAATTATTATATATATGCTCATATTTGACAATTTCAAAAAATTATGGATTGAACTATAAATTCCGTAAATGAATCTAACTGGCGTCATAACCAGACGATACCATCAGCTCAATCACAGAGCTGGTAGCGTTGACACGATTGAAACACTTTCGGGTTGCGTGAGGAAACGCACGACGTGAAAGTTCAACAGCCTAAAGAATGTTTCTGACGCTGTTTCTCACTCTTGGTCAGTACTTAGTAAAGTCAGACCCGAACTTGACGGCCCTCTCTGCCGCGTCATTGACAACTTGAAGAGAGGTGACGATGCCGCTTAACTCAATGAATGTTGAATCAGAAGCCCATTGTTTGACCGGAGTTCCAAGAAGGTTGATGGATGTTTGTAAGCTGAAGGTAGAAACGCTCAATGAGATATAGGTGGTGGTATTTGGTATAAAATTCTTGTTATTCTTTGGTAAATTAATCATAGCTTATTACAATTATTAAAGGAATGTTTTTTTTTGTTTTTTTTTTCTTGGCCCAGTGGGCATATTATCAACAGGTTCTTTTATACAATAAAGAGGTTCTTAAATTAACTTCCAAGATAAAAAACGTATCAATCACAAAATATTATCAAAAAAGACATATAATTATTTAAAAAAGATAATCTATAAGTGTAATAAGACATTTGAGTGTAAACTAGCTACTGGGAGGATTCCTGACAGGTCGTTGTCGTTGATGTACGCAATTTGTATATTATAAATTGGATTTTGGTGATGACGGCGTCGCATTTGGCATTCGAGGAAGTTGAGAGGAAGTCCTCTCACTGATGGTGGTGTTAAAACTTCCTTCGATGATACGACGGACAGCTTGGTATGTTTCATTTAGAGCTGGGCACTTCCATAATAAGTGATCCGTGGTATCGGCTGACCTTTGCAGAAGAAGCAATTTTGGCGTGTGTCGTTGAAATTTTTTGCAGCCACCTCTAAAGAACCAGTGAGTACACGGTATTTAAACCATTTTTCCGACGATGTTAATAAATTGCTTCTTACTGCCGCAATACATTCACTTGTACTCCTCGCGATCCGCGTCTTCTTAATATCCTTCGTAAGGTGCTAGGGTAGGGATAATAGATGATTTTCTAAGCTCCCTTGTTGATACGGTTGATAGTTTGAGACGATAAGTAGGAGTGGCCGTTGAATTACGCTTGGCCTGCCAATTTGGTGTAGCAATAAATTATGAGCAAGTTTGTTAATTAGTGAAGAAGAATTGATAACGTCGCCGGCTATTTGAGCGTTAAGGGTTCTTGGAGTATGAAAGTTTAGACTCTCGACAACAGGCTTCTCCATCCTAAAAGCGACTCATCTATTATTATATTATTAAAGGAATGTTTACCCGCTAAGAGTTTTGTCGGCTTCGATGATGTCCAAGCACTTTCGGCACTGACATCGAACGAGTTTTGCAATTCCTTGAGAAAGAGCTCCTTCTTCTCCTCGTCGTTTTTTCGCTTCCGTCGCAGTGAATCCACCACCCCACGAAATAGATCATGGAGGCGATGGGGCTTCTTAATTAATTTTTTCCTCGCCATGAGTGGCAATAAGACTGTGCCCAGAGACGAAGTAGGGAACCGGTGGTGCTACGGGCAGCTAGCTGCGCGTCCGGTCTACCCAAAGACCAAAGATGAAAATAAAAGTGCCGTATCACCTCTTCGGTTAACGGGAATGGACCTGGTTTGAAAATTTCTAGAGTATAACCAATACCCAGTGCCTCGCTTAAGCACTTCTTCAGTGTCCGAGTTTCCATTTTATGTTAAAGGCCTTGACTGATAGATCAAAGAGTAAAATTGAATCTGATACGGTGTTTAAATCACGTGTTTATAAATAAAAACAGTTTTGATGAAATAAGATTAAATGGTTATTGTATTGTATTTAAAAGATAACTTAAAACATCAACATGAGTACCCTCTTTTTCTTTTTCCTTCTTGAAACTATAAAGAACCCTAGTAGGAGCTGTTATTTAAAAAATGGTTGGTGCGTCAGCACTTATGTTCATTTATTGGCACTAAATATTATTTGACGAAAATTTGCAAAAATAACAAAGTCATCATTGATCATAGCTAAATTTAGTAAAACTAGTTTTTTTCAAAATAAGTATAACCAAAAAGTTTTGCTTCAAAACGAAACCTTTGACAAGTGACGTCCGTTTCGAACAATGCTAGAAATTTTTTATTTAGATACTCGTTTTCAGCATAAAAAAATGAACCAGAATCGCTGGGTATATGTAAAAGAACTAAAAAAGTCGTTTTTTTGGGAGGTCTAATAATAGGTATATATTATATATATATTATATATATATTATGATATATATCATATATATATATATATATATATATATATATATAATATATATATCTATATATTTATATATATATATATATATATACACTCGGATAAGGATGCCCCGAATTTCTACAGATGGTCAAGATCACTGCACACCCACCTCTTCAGGATAGACTTTATTCTTAAGTCCATGAGGATCAGATCTTGGAGTAGGGTGGCCAGAAGACCTTCAATGAAAGTTTGTAAACAAGTCGGTGCAGAAGTCCAATTTGCTAGTGTGGGTGGGAACCCCATCTTGTTAAAACATCAAAGGAGTGACTCAATGAAGATCATGGAAGCCTTCTTTCCGTCCTTAGTCACGCCTCCCCAGACCATGACCAAAACCGTCCTCAACTCCACAGGAATGCCTTCCTTATACATACCTAGCCCAAAAACCGGTCATTCTTGCAGTTGTGGGTGGCATGAACCATGAAGATCTTCTTATTTTTTCCAGAGATCTATTGGCAGCCAGTAAAATATAGTTAACTAAGATCACATTTTTCCTGTTCTATTGGCAACAGAAGACTCTCTGTTTACTTCCTTATAAAAGTTGAAGCCTACATGATTATCAAAAGAGAAAGAAAAAGAGAGCAAATTTAATACGTCATTTTCTTTCTTTCAGAGCTTAAATTTTAGTATTTTTTAAATTAGGATGCTATATTCCTACTGATATATACGGAAAAGGTGTGATAAAATTTAATAAAATTAATTAATTATAGAAACTGTATAAATGAACGACAAATATATTTTCAGTAAATAATGTATTTTGTTGTTGTTTTTCTGTCATGCGTTGTTTTTTATAAATTAGGAAGAACTATCCAAATCAACGGAGATGAAAGAACAGTTTTGGAACTCATTCCATTTAATAACACTTCCGAGGAGAATATTTGAAAACTTCCAAATAATTCAGCTGTCGCCTGGCTACAAATGGAATCTTATAGGAATACAAGACGGTTGGTAATTGTTATGTTTAATAGAAAAGGTCCTCGTTCCTATACAAAAGGGAATAAGTATTATCCCTGCTCGTCGCCTCTTCGTCATCCAATGAGAGGTTGATAAAGTTCGCCATCATCGGCGAAGAGACGGAATCCGAGGTGACGATACATCTACAAGGTTACATTAACCTTTCACCGGCCTTTTGAAGGCCATAAATGGGAATCTCAAGTTCTGGAAAAAGTTACCAGGATTACAACGTGCACATATCGAGGATGCAAGGGGGGACGACCAGCACAACCTTGATTACTGCAGCAAGGGCGGAATATTCCAGACTTGGGGCGAAGTACAGGAAGAGACGAAAGGGGATCAATGGGCGGTACTCGTTAATGGGATCCTAAACCAGGATTGGGAATGGCAGGATATTTTGCTAAGTACCCGGAGCTTGGAGTCCGCTACCGATTCCAAATTCAGGACATCATAAACCAAGAGGGATGGCTGTGACGTCATTGGATCTGGAGTTGCGTACATGGCAACAAGACGTAGTTGATAGACTACAGCGCCAAGACAACAGGAAGATACTGTTTGTGATTGACGAGGAGGGAAATAAGGGAAAGAGTACGCTGGCGCGACATCTGGTGCAGAATTGTGATGCTTGGAGTTGCAATGGAGGAAAGATGACCGACTTAATGACTGCTTACAACATAAAAGCCAAGATTGCGATCTTCGACATGGCCAGATGCAATGATTTTAGTTTTGGCCATGGAACTTTATGGAAACTTTGAAGAATGGAATGTTTTACGACTACCAAGTACAGAGGAGCTAATAAATTGTTCAATTCACCAGCGGGGGTGTATTTTTGTAATGAGGATGTACCTCGTGATAAATTTAGTAATGACAGATATGATGTGCTTAAGATATGATAAATGTATTTCAATTAAAGTATATTATTGGTTTCAATTTGGGTTTCATCGGCGTTATAAATATTGCCTTCAGGTTTAAATGGGGTATGAAGAGATAAGTTAACACAACGACCTTTGAATACGGTCTTCCAAGTTATACGGATTTTCATATTAATTTCAGGGTGTACAGTTTGCTTAGGGGTTTTCTTATACGTAGAATATGATATTTTACAAGTTCATAAAAGGGGATATATTGTTTTCGGCTGTAGATTTTATCGAGCCGTATCCAGGGTAATTGTTGGTTTCATATTTGATAGGTTCTCCGGTGGTAGCTTCTTGAATGACAGTGCGAGATATGGTTTGAGGTAGAGCTTTGCGGAATACTTTGTGGTAGAATAGAGATCCAATTTTGGCTCCATTATGAACAAGGATTTGATTGATATCCTTAAGATTAAATGATTCAGAAGAATCAGTATGATAGTAAGTTAGATTTTGGAGGTCCTTCTTTGCCAAGAATATTGTCCAAAAAATGTAGGATACACGTTGCAAATGAATTCTATCTTGACCCAATTATTTTATAGTAACGATGACTTTGCATTTTTAGGTTCCATCGATTATTATCTTTAGGGTTTAAAAGAAACGGAACCACTACGAGGTTCCAAGTTCTATGTTAGAGAGGGGTTCGATATGCATCCGATTAATAGATCTAAAGTACTCCTTAGGTCTTCGTAAAGTCTTTCGAGCGCGCGATAAGCACGCCGAGGATACGCCGCCGATAGGATGATCGTTTACCAGTTCTTGCATAGCGACGTTTATACCTGGAGCGTCGGAACATACCCTTGCTGCAGTAATCGAGGTTGGGCTGGTCGTCACCCCTTGCATCCTCGATATGTGCACGTTGTAATCCTGGTAACTTTTTCCAGAACTTGAGATTCCCATTTATGGCCTTCAAAAAGGCCGGTGAAAGGTTACTGTAACCTTGTAGATGTATCGTCCCCTCTGATCCGTCTCTTCGCCGATGATGGCGAACTTTATCCACCTCTCATTGAGGTTGAGGTAGTCCAACAGCCCTGACTGCTCCTCATTGTAAAAGTTGTTGAGCGTGAAACAAATCTTATTAGATCTCACCATTTTACTAAATAAGTGTATAAAACTGTATTAGGAACACGCACTACTTTTTATGAAGCTGTGATGGCAAGTGGTTCAGTATTACCCACTTGCCTGTCTTTTATATTATTCTTATCTTCCTTTTCTACATCATTATTGATCCATGGGGATTTTTATTTTTTATTTTTCCCCCCCCATGAAGGAATTCCGCATTTCACAACGGTTTGTAGTATGACCCGATAGGGCTTTTGATTATTGACTATTAAGAGAGTCATAGTTACTCCAGCCGTTCCCCAAGCGAATTCATACAACTTACCACCACATTACACCACAAACGACGTCGCCCCTGAAGAAGAGAAGTGAAGTAGAAGGAAAACACTGAGAGGCTGATATATTTAGGAATAACTAAGAATACTAAAAATGCCTTACCTAGGTACAATTGTTATAAATAAAAGTAAGAGTATTAAACCGTAAGGATCATCCCGCTTGATCCTACAACTACAATACACTACAGTAATGATAGTCATATTAATATTTTAAAGGATATTTTTGAGGAATCAAGATTCTAATGTGGGTTACATCCTGCATGGACTTCCTATCCAGGTAACACTAACTGCCGTTACCAATGGTAATCGTATATTCTCATATCAAAAGATCAATTTTTGGGGGAGAGTACGTATTTGCTTATATCTCTTAAAGTATAGCGATTTTTAGAACACCAAACATATCAAATGAAAGCTTGGTTAACCAGCTTTAATATTTTGGTATACTAAATCATGTCAATTTAATAAGTAAAGAGTTATATGTACATTAAAAAAGCCTATCTCGCGTACAAAATGACGCATATAATGGATTATAAATGCGTCAGAGACAAAGTAAAATTTTGAGAGGATACCTTGACGCAAATCTAAGAAACACATTATGATTTATTTTTTCATAATCGATTTCTAGATAGTCAATACAGGCTCTGAATCATATGATGTAAACTCAGATTGTACTGAATTCTGAATTGATAGAATGCAACCAAGGTCATTTTTGGATTTATCATCTAAAGTTTTACTAAACTTAAAAGTACTATTTTACTCTGAAGCGAACAAGTCATCTTCTACAGGCGAGTGAAGTTAATTGATACAAAAAAGCTATGAAATAAGCTAACATACACACTCCCTTTCTTGCTTTGTTTTTACTGAAAACTTTGTTTTATTAAAAACATTAAACATACGTCTGGTAGTAAATTAGATTTCCTTTAAATTAATATTATTATTGAAGTCTGTAACGTCCACCATTTTGAAGAAATTGGCGAAAACTATATTTTTACTAAATTTTTAAACTTTGACCTCGTTGCGCGACCTCGTAGTGTTTTTTATCACCAAGAAACAGAAAATCCACAAAGTTGCTAACATTTCAAACATTTGAAAAATA
>CP045902.1:12715527-12726382 GCA_013387185.1 Caligus rogercresseyi
AAAAACTGATGATGTTTCTCTGCCTTTGAAGGGAATAAGTTTTCTATATCTTTATACTCTATGGAGAAACATCAGTCCCAGCTGTCGTCTGTGCCCAAAGTAACAAAGTAATTTGATCTACGTCATCTTAAGTTCATCATAGAGATAGAAATTTTGGTTACTAGTGGGCACAATGACGTGTTTTCTCTGAAGATCCAATAAGCTTGTTATGCCCTTTATCTCTATGGTCCGAGTGTCAAAATGACGTAGTACAAATTACTTTTTTATATTGGGCACAGGCACACAGCTGAACGATTGAAGGGAATAAGCTCTCTATATCTCTATATATTTATGATTAAAATTGCAATTCTTATTGTATGCCTTTTTAAAGATCCTTCAATAGCCAATCATAACCTTTTATCACTTTTAAAAAGTTGACAATTCATCTATAGTTCCTCATATTTTATTCATAGGCATATCATACTTCTTCAAATATAAATACATATCCTTACATAAAGTTTCATATCAGTCATGGTGTCATATGTAGCAAAACATGCCACATCCGTGACTGACCCACCACCATACATACACTCCTTGTAGCTACTGATTTAAGCACAAATAAACAAATCCCAGGTCTCCTCATTTATTGCTTAGCAAAAAGGAGTAGAAAAAATGAAGACGCTCAAAACAGACGCAATTTCGGGCATGTATTTCTTCTAGGTGGGTTCTTCTTATCATAATCATCGTCGTGTCTAAAACATGACGACGATGACTAAGAAAGAAAAAAAATAGATAAAAGAATAGTAGAGAGATATGTGGAAAAGCTTTTTTCTATTTAAATATATATTATCTCTACTGAGAAGAGTTTTATCTTCACATTGATAAGGATATACATATATGTTGTAACTGATTGAGCGTGAAGCACCACCAATTGGAAGACGAAGAAGAAAAGGAGGAATCCGAATATAAAAAGCCCCGGGAGATCCCCCCCATCCATGAAACTCTGTCATGAACACGCTAAGGATAATGAATAATGTCACTCCTTGGAGCCAACGGGAGAAGCCGTAATACGACCAATTAAAGTGCATACACCTACTACTACTAATAATAAAAATAGCCATAATGGCTTCGAATCCCCATTCAGCTTCATGGACGAGGAACTCCAGGCATTCCAGAGGCGCTCTACATCATTTGGTAGATGAAAAAAATTGAGGGGTTGCCCAGATCCTCTAGTTTCTATTGTGTCATCTAATTATATATATATATATTATATATATATATATATATATATATATATATAATCTATATATATATATATATATATATATATTATATATACAGTAGCCTAATGGTTAGAATTATATTAGTTACGAAATAAAGTCGTACAACATTCTTATATTGCATATTCTCTATAAGAGATCCCAAGGCCTACAAAAAACATTATTCTACAAATCGAAAGCTATTCAATATAAAATTGATCCTTTTTTGGCCTTTAAATATTTAATATCCAAATATTATAATAAAATTTAGCCCAAATACTATCATTTCAAAATTATAGTTTACAAATTCGCACATGTTTTCCCTTTGTTGAAATATTATACATTGAACTGTTTGAGTTTATAAAACATTTTCATGATATTTTTGATTGCAATAACTAGCAATTAAAAATCTATGCCTATAATTGAATAATTACATTGCTAGGCAGTTTGTATATTATTATTAATCCATGTTTTAAGTATATACAAATATGATAAAAAGGAATAAATGTAATCCATCATTGTGCTAAAATAAGGTCTCACTACACCTTTTATAAACAATTATTCATGTTATTTCAAACAGATTTATATATTGTTTTTCTATCTTTATTGAATAGTGTCGAATCATTATGAATACATATTTTTTGAAAATACTCATTTGCTCCACAACCTTTATAGGTCACTTTTATTTATTGATGCTCAAAGGTTTCTATGATATAAAATACGACAAAATAACATAAAATATATAGGGGAAGGAAGTCTGTGCATAACTAAAGTAGCATTGTAGTTTAAAATTATTATTCCCCGCCTGAGTTGCCTTTCTAAAGCATAAAAACACAACAACATATTCAAAATTGATGCCAAAACGTCGAAATAATACTTAAAACTCAACAACATGGTAAACATAATAATTCTTGCAATAATTAATTTCTTTTAAAAGTTTTTTATGATTTAATTATATTTTTTAATATTGTAAAATTATTTGCCAAACTTGGGGTAGAACTTAAGTAAATCCGCCGCATATTGCCATCCAGCACCAGAGGTTTTATAAGTCATAATATACGTTTAATTCCAAATACTTTTTCTTTCTTTGGCTTAATTTAAATTTGTTAAGACTGTTAAATCATATTTATATGAATAACTTATATGCTGTTATGAATAGTGAATACTTTTTTTCTTCAGTTATCACTTACCCAAATATAATTTTTAATACATTTAAAAAGTTTCTTTCTTAATTTCTTTCCAACGATGCAAAAAACTTATGAAATATTTTACTTGTGAATCATTTAATACCATTTATCTAGACAAAATATTGTGTCTAGGTTTTTCGATTTCTTTTCATATATTTCATATCTTAAGGAATTGATGCCAAGGTCACTAAAGCTCCCAGGCTCATTGATTACATATTAAAACTATAAAAAACTACCAAACGATATTAAGATATTATGGATTTTAGTTTTGTAAAAATACTTACATCACTGACAGGGTTTTAAGTTTTTCCCATTATTTGAAGAGCCATCTTCTTGCAATGACCCCTCAAAATGAGTCCTCAATAGATTAACAGTTTTGCAACATAAATTTTAAGTGCTTTAAGAGAGACCAGAATGAAATTCGGTTGAAATTAATCTTTTAACTAGAGCATGTATACACTCAGAGAGTGCAAACCTCCGCGATCCCCACCAAATGAATCACTTGGTCTTTTTGTCATTTCCAACCCTGTACGCACTGTCCTTTTAACTTTACATACTGCTCCTTTAACTTTACACGCTTGAATTATAGGGGCGTTCCAGTTCATCAAAGAGGAGAGCACAGCACAGCAACATTTATTGGCAGAGTAGGCTAACTTGAAATATTTATTAGTATTTAGCTCATTTTGCATCTTAAAGAAGCACTCAGAGATGCCAAAATTTAATCATTGTTCCTTTTGGCATTCCAACAACTCCACAAAGTTTCATCCGAATCCGTTACGTACTTTTTGAGTTATTCTGCTGACAAACAAACCAACCAACAAACCAACGCCTGTGCAAACAATACCTCCTTCGGCGGAGGTAATAATAATACTTATAGAGAAATTAAATTTGTCAATGTTTTCATATAAAAATATTTTTTTAAACCATATTTGAAACACTTCAACATCTCAAATATTGCATTATTAGATGATAAACATATTTATCCCTAGACTTATAGAGAAATATTTTATCATCTTTGATATTACAAACGACATTTAAAACCCGCAAATACTAATATTTATTACAAAAAAAACTTTGCAATTATTTGTTGATTATATCGTCATCTTAATTACACCATCATTAAAGTAAATTAGGAAATAAGAATATGTTTCTTAATCAACTTATTAATCTTGTATATCTTTGGATATTAATGCTTTGAGTACAGCTTCTTTATTACAAAAAGAGTTTCGGATTTGGTAATGTAGGATTCATGTTCTGACTTTTAAAAAGATGTCTAAAATGAGAATAACTTTTCGAGATATATATTTTACGTCCATTAGATTCATAATATAAACAAATCCTATTTTTACCATGACAAACACGATTCACGTCGGGAATACCCACTTGCTGGAATGACCACAGGCGTGAATACACACTGACAGGAATACCCACCAGCTGTCAACAGCTTTTGAGATGGTGGGTATTCCATACGCATATGTCGGGAATGCCCACCACCTGGAATACCCCCAGGAATGTGCTAGGTTGCGTGATTTTATAGGTATATTTGTTCCATAGAATTAGTATTTTATTTTGAATATTAAAAAAAGAAATATAAATCTATAATGATTAACCAAGATATTGATTGTGTAAATCATCTATCAATCCGTGAACCCCTGGTTTCATCGATGGCTGTCCTTCGAGGTTCCCCTCACGAAGATCAACCGCTTTCGTCCTTCTTTGATATGGTAAATGTAGCAAATGTCCTCAAAGGTTTAAAGCCGATTCTTAATATTAATTCATTATCAAATTCAGGTTCCCCTCGAACATGAATCATCGGCAATTTCCCCCTCTAATACTTCCAATGGTTCTAAAAACGCAGATAATCCTCCCAGTGTCATGCTCAACAGAACCTTAACAGTCACGCCACAATTTATTTTCACTATTTGTACTGGGACTCAAATTTTGCCATTGACAAAATTTCCCACCCAAATGAATGCAATACTTACTCTATAACCTTCTGGAACATTAGAAGAGCTTTTGACCATTAACACATCGAAGGGAGGGAATAATGCTCTCAACTCAGCCTTCTTTTCTGCTCATCCCTCAATTTGGGTCTTTATTGAAAAGCTATTCAAATTCCACTCCGAAGCAGAGTTCAAAATCTTACACATTTCGGCTGGAGGTCAACCCACAGAGACTCCGAAAAAAAAGTGGAGGGTTGAAAATAATATACTAAATGAAACCGCAATAATTATTTACATGTTGTAATTGAGTATTTTAATTTCATTTAAGGACATGAGTAATAGCGTCCCTTGCACATAACGTCTTACTGGTTTGATTTACAGGGTAAGAAGTTCAAATTGAGAAAATAAAAACATGCCAGATGTTGGTCTCCACAGAGAATATATTTCTAAAATCAGCACGGAGGTCACATTTATTGCCGTGCAGCCGTTATATTCTATGACAATACTATTTTTTTGCTTTGAAAACAAATCATTCAATCTTTTTAACACTAATAACCTTGTGACTCTTTAAAAGTTTCCGTATTATGAATGATTTAAACCAGCCTAACATAAAATTTTCTGTATAAATGTGTTTTATTGCGGGAATTTAGGACTACTACCCCCCAGACAATTTCCCCCCGGACTAGCACCCCCAACAATTACCCCCGGGCATTTACCCCCCTTCAGGCCCGGCAGCAGGCCCAAGCTTTTTGGGGGGGGCTACAGCTGTTATGGGGGGAGCACAGTTGGCACATTAATAAAAAATCGGGCCCAAGTCACTCAGTGGGTGGGCAGGCCTACGTCACTTGGTGGGCGGTCCTGGCCCCCCTCAGGCCCGCCCATCCCGCCGGGCCTGCCCCCTTTAAGAGATAAGAAGTATTAGCAACGGTGAGTAAATGGCACGGGAGGTAAATGCCCAGGAGGGGATTTTCGGGGGGTGCTGGTCCGGGGGGAGATTGTCTGGAGGGTAGTAGTCTCGTTACGTTTTTGGGGACCCCTATATTATTACACATTCTGCTATTGAACTCTGTACACTTTTTCACTGCTATAATTTGTTGTTGTATAATATGTTGCGTGGAATTTACAATATATTAATTCCGTGAAAAAAATAGTGGGCATTCCTGCCTTAAAAGTCGGGAATGCCCACTGCCGGGAATACACCCTTTTTAACTAAAAGCTGTTAACAGCTTGGTGGGTATTCCTGTCAGTGTGTATTCACGCCTGTGGTCATTCCAGCAAGTGGGCATTCCCGACGGATAACCGTCGATTTATTCACATTTTATTTAGTGGGCACTTAAGGTAAAATATCCCACAGAAAATAATAATTACGAGGTGGAATACAGATAAAAACTAGGATTATTATATTATTACTGTTTTTATTTATCTGATTATATATATATATGTTGTGTGTATATATAATCAGGAAACGACCGGGATACCTTTTTCGCCGGGAGACCCGGCCGGGACTTACACATTTTTTCAAGCCGAAGCCTGAACTTACTATAATATATTTCCGTGCCTCCGCGACATTCTAAAGTGACGACGTTTTTTTTTTTCGAGAAAAGAAATCCCAAAAAATTAAATACGTTTTTTTTTTTAGAAATAATATTTCGAAATTCCTTGCTAAAAAGCGTCGTCACTTTATGATGACAACGAAAGAAAATATTTAAGTCCCGGCCCGGTGTCTAAAAAAACCGTGCACCGGTCCGGGCTGGGACGCTTAAAAGACAGCCGGGTACCCGGTCGTTTCCTGAGAATATATATACATATATATTGTATATATATAAGTGTAATGATATTCCTTTAAATATGAGACTCCACTTTTGTTCTTATAGTGTTTAAGCAGCCGCAAACTAATATAGGACATGTTGGGACTAGTGAACCCATCTGTGAAGTCCTAGATAACTACCTTTATAAGAGCTCCGGTTAGTTAAAAATAAGGATACATTTTACGTGTCCCAAGATTACATTTTGTATGGCCTTGGAAATCTCATGACATTCACATTTTTATTATTCCAATAAAATATATCTAGGTTATTTATTGAACTTATCCTCTCTGCTCTTATGGTTGGTTCTAAAGGGCTATATTCAGTTAATGTTATAATAATCCACATAGCATCAAGAGCCCAGTGGTCTAAGGATTTTAAAACTGATTCTACAGCCACAAATTGCGAATCTAGAATAATTGAATATTTATTTACTTCAGTAATAATATATATTTCAGTTTGTTTGTGGTTTTTATAATCTAAATATCCTCTTTGGCAATTGTATCCTTTTTTACAAGAATATTTCATAGATAATTATATATTTCAGTTGATTTGTGGATATTCATTTATTAAAAAAAATATTATTTTCGGATCAATTTTCTGAGATGTTTCAAGAACTGATATTTTATGATAATCATTATACAGGAAAGGTCCTCGAATTCAATCGGCTTCCACAAATATAAATAAACAATGGTGTAATGTGACAAAAAATTGAAGGCACACAATTATTTCATATCATAAGGAAATGAATCGAACACTATTTGCCTGTCTTTTATATGCTCTAAAACCTGTGAGCCACTGAATCTATACAAAATCTTAACCATATTTTAGACACCTTTTTTCTTAAATGAAACTTCAACTAATCCTTTTTGAAGGAAAAATATATACAAAACTTCTCTTCTTTTCAATAAATAGCTTATATTGAATGTCGCTCCATTCATCGCATGTCAGTTCCTTTTTTATATCATAAAAATATAATTTTCCTCTTCCCTTACTGTCCCTTGTTTCACAATTCACTTAGTTTGAAGCCATATACGGCTACCTGCTGCAATTTTTTTTTGCGGGGAAGGAAAATTTCTCTTATGATCATGAAAAATACTTTTATTAGTTTTATTCATTGCAATTCTCTCTGTAGGATAAGTGAGGATAAAGAGAAGTTGAAACACAGGAAAAAGACGCCTTAAGTATGCAGATGAGGAATTTAAAAGACTCAAAATTCATGAATCCCTGAGTCATTTCGTAAAAAAATGACTTGGAAGAGCTGGCGTTGAACTGTAAATCGGGGATAAGTTTGATATTCTTTTTGCGCATAAATATAATTGATCCATCGATCACTTGAATAGCTTTAGATAATATATTCGGTTAAAAAATACTATCCCTAAATGTCGAAAAAAAATTGTATTTTTTAACAGATTATAATTTAAGATTTTCTCATATTTTCTTTTCAATCATATTTTTTCTGGCAAATGTGACTCCAAATAGTAACAAATATAGATGTATTTTTTCAAATGCTTTTTTTTTGAGTAATACACACATTAAATAAACTACTTTAGTTTCTCCTCGATAAAATATACAGTATATTTTACTCGAACTCTCTTTTATCAATCTGAGCTCTAATTTTCTTTATATATTTATAATATTAGAATAAGAGTTTGCCAAAGCTCATAAAGTCTAAACGAAGAATCATGATTATAGCATTTGAATTCTATATTGCTCAATATTTATATTTATTTAAGAGTTATGTTAAGTACATATGTAAGACAATGCATTCGTCTTATAGTAAGGAGGAATGACAAGGATTTACATACATAATATCCTCTCAATATACCCCCAAACAAACAAATAAACTGGAAAAGTAAAAGTTGGCTTTCTAATATATAGAAAAACCAAATTAAATTATTCAATTTATCCATTCATTGGTATGTCAAATCATTTTTGCAATTCGTCAAATATAGATAGATGTCTGGCATTTAAATCAACTTTTATTCCAACGAGGATGCATAAGAAATATATATAGAAAAATATATATTTGTTTACAAATGAGCATTGTTTTAAATCTAGGGCATTTATTTAGCATTGGTTAGAATGATACGATTCAGGTCAAATATGCCCCCTTTTTGACTAATACTTGTTGCCATTTTGAAGGTAATTTCATATTGCCTCTTTCATAGAAGATTCTAGGCATCAACACCCCAGACTATCACCCCCCGGACTAGCACCCCCCCGACAATCACCCCTGGACTAGCACCCCCCGTGCCAATCACCCCCCGGCATTTACCCCCCGTTAGTATTATTCTTATCTCATAAAGTCCACTTATGAAGCTAACTATGTTTTTTAGTTATTAACAAAGATGACGTCACTGGTTAGGCACGCACTCCCAATTCTTTAGAATTTGAATCTGTCTGAATTAAACGTGCATAATTTGCAAATTTCGTGTCTTAGACCTTATATCGGGCTACTTATGTACAACTAGACAATCATACAGTTTGTAACCTATCAGCTCAAGATATTTTATTTATTTCATATAGGTCCTAAGCTATTTTCTAAGATTTCATCAAGGAACCACTTGTCCTAAATCGAAGACTATGATCAAAAACTCATCCACTCAATAAGTTGACATATAAATTTTATTCTCAATCTATTATATTCATTCTTCACACCAAAAAAACGTGTTCCTGTGCTTTTTTAAAGATAACTCAGTCCCCATTAGTCTTCGCAAGCAGCGGAAAAGGAGATCAAGGAAGTGGTTTACCAGTGACGTCACATTTGTTAATAGCTGGAAAACATAGTTAACTTCATAAGTGGACTTAAGAAAAAAGAAATATTACTAACGGGGGGTAATGTCCGGGGGGTGATTGGCACGGGGGGTGCTAGTCCAGGGGGTGATTGTCGGGGGGTGCTAGTCCGGGGGGTGATTGTCTGGGGGGTGCTAGTCCTGTTACGTTCATAGAAACCCTCGTCCCTATTGGCAAAAAGTGGGACAGTCGAAATTCACAAGCTTCTCTGGATGCAAATTTTTCACCACAAAATCATTCGCCATAGACAGGAACAGGTAGTAGTATCACTTGGCGCCAGGTCTGGACTATTAGGTGGATGCATAAGAACCTCCAAACCAAGCTCCCAGAGCTTGTGACGAGTCATTACCGTGTGTGTGGCCTGGCGTTGTTCTGAACAACAATTCTTCTCCTATTGACCAAAGCTGCCGCTTCTGGACGATTGCTTCCTTCAGAAAGTCCAATTGTTGACAGTACAGGTCCATTAAGAGTTTGGTCGTAGGGAGCAGCTATAGTAGATGATTCCCTGGCCATTCTACCAAATACACACAGCAAACCTTCCTGACCATCAATCCTGGTTTGGCCACCGTTTGCGCCGGCTCACCGGGATTCGACCACGACCGTTTTCGCTTGACACTGTGTCGTTAGTTTCACCAGTATATCCCATTTCAGAAATGATCGATTTTTGTTGCGATTCAGCAGTGATTCGCAGATGAAAATTCGTCTATGAGGTTTTTTTGTGTTAACTCGTGTGGCCCCATACATCGAGCTTCTTTTTGTATCCAGCCTTATTTAAGTGGTTCCAAGCGGTTTTTTGTGTAATGTTTGCTCTTGGGCAATCGAAACAGTGCTTGCATGACGGTCGGATTCGGACGATTTTCATTATTTTATTGATATTTCGACAGTTGCCTTCCAGAGTGTGTGTATCTTTGACATCAAAATTACCAGAACGGACTCGACGAAACCAAAATTGTGCGTGATTGGCTATTACAAATGAGGACCATAACATATTCACATTTTCAACCGCCTGGCTAGCATTTTCGTCTTGATCGAAGAAAAACTGTAAAATATGACGTATTTTCTCTTTGCTGATGTCCATCTTTGACGCATGCACAAACAATACTGAATCAAGCACATCATAAACTGGATGAAAATTTTTTTTTAGTACAGATCTTTTCTTTCCAACCCCTTTTAGTGTAACCCGATCGCATTTTATATAACACGAGATACGATTACTAAAGCCATCTATTGGAAAAATAATGGATTTCTTTTTACTACACCTTATATAGTAGACAATAATCAACAGCTTTGCCCAGACTGACTGAACTCTAGATTAATTTATCAGATTGAAATTTATGAATACATCTATTGAGTATTTATTTTTCAATGTCGTGAAATAATATTTAATTAAAAGATTTTTTAAACAGCTTCATGTTTGATCATATTGACTATTATTTATTAATGATGCTACACTTAAATTTAGATGCTAGTATTTCAAATCCATTGCATATAATAATTAACTTCCCTTTGATTTTATCCTCCGCTTCGACTATTTTCCAGCTTATCATTCCTCTCTAGTGTATTTACATAAATATAAACGTTTCAAGTAAAGCATAATTTTGTTACATCTTTTTCATGAGAAGACGCACAATTATATCTAGTTATGTAGGAACAAAACCTGCATTAAAATTGGAACAAAATTAATTATTTTTGAGTGCGTTTTTATCATTACTCGTTTAAATAAAATAAAAACAACAAAGTTCCTTCCAGTCTTAAATGCATTTGTTATTAATTCTCAATATATAGTACATCATGCATGACATAGGCCTCTGCATGCCAATCTTGATCAAACGATAAATATCACAGTATAGAATAGACTAAAAGTGGACATGCTAGCCCCCAATTCC
>CP045902.1:12732477-12771378 GCA_013387185.1 Caligus rogercresseyi
ACTCAGCTGGCGTCTATACTGCTTAGAGAGCTGACTTTTCCCTTCACGAGATTTTTAATGACGTCACCCGGCAAGCGGAAATAATAACATTTTGCAATGTGTTTATTACCGCTTTCGCAATTAATCGTAGAGATATACAAGATATAGAGATTGGGGAGCCAAAATTTAATCGACTAACGATAATAATTGACAAGATTTTTTAAACGATTAAAGTTTATTAGTTACAATTAATCGACAGATCGCGCCCTCTATTTGAAGTTATGAAACTTCAACATCTTTACGGTTTTTAAATCCGTTCTTGTTTTCATCATCTCATATTAGTTGCATAAGCGACAGATCTCGCCCTCTATTTGAAGTAAATGAAACTTCACATCTTTAAACGGTTTTAAAATTCGTTCTTGTATTCAATCTTTTAAGTTCTTTTCTTTTAATATAATCATGAAAAGTTCTATGAAGAAGTGTAGTTTGGAATAATGGTACTCCTTACCGACGTTCTTACCATATAGAATATAAAGATATAGAGCGCTTATTGGTCTCGTCAGAGAATACGTCATTGGTCAAGAATATACTGAACGAATGTTTTCTCTGCTATTGGAGAGAAGAGAATAGTGTCATTGTTATGTTTATATCTCTATGATCAGCTTACGATGACGTAGTATCAATTACTTGTTAATAGTGGACACACAGACACAATTAGAACGCTGTTTCTCTGCTATTGAAGGGAATCAGCTCTCTATATCTTTATATCTCTATCCTCTTACCCATTACCGTTGCCGCTGCTATGTTTTTCAGGAAACATAAACTCCTCACGTTTGGACGTGGAAAAATACAAAGAGACGTCATTGAATAGATTTAGTATTGAAAGCATAGATATATATTTTTTATATCAATGATCGAACGTCCACAATTAGAAAAAACTTCTTAGAGAATTATAACCCAGTGATGTTAAAGATTTTTTCCTATAAAAATAAAGATGCACATACCCACCCCAAATCCACAAGATATACTGGTTCCTTAATCTTTGTGCTGTTAACGATTAATCGATTTAAAAGTCGACTAAATGAAACAACTAACATTAATCTATTAATCGATAACTTGCATCTCTAATAGTTGGTATGTTACCAATGAAAAAAAAAAATTCTTACCTTATTTTGGATTAAACTGTTGAGAAATGGTCGATGGAAACGCTTTCGAATTAATCACGGATATTTGTTTGACGGATTGGACGTAATCATCTTTTTTCTCGAAAAAAAATCCTCCTTTTCTCTATGAGCGAAGCATATTATGAGTCAACTGATTCTATTTCCTGTTGGTGTAGACTTAATAAACCATACCTTCTCTCAATTAAATCACTAAACCCTCCTTTTTAAATTATTGTCACGCAACCTCTTGTAGATATTTTTTATTATATAAATCTATTTTTTTAATATTTTTTTTTTCATAATTAAAGTTCTCCATACACGTATAAAGGGGCAATTAATTGACACCTGATTGGACTATAAATTTTGACTTTATTCTAAGTATAATAAATAAATATATATATAAATTTATTTTAAAAAAATATCCAGGTCTTTTTGAAGGAATGTCTTCATGTAAAAATCAGTACAGAGAGTGCTCAAACTTACTTTGTTAACAAATATGTAAGTATTAAATGAAGAATACTACAATTTACCTTAAAAGTGGTATATAAAACTCCCAAAACTTACATTATCTTAATATGTAATTTCAAAACATAATAATTCAGTGTTGAAATTATAATTAACTTTACTTAAGTATAATTTCTGTTAAATCAATGATAACTAGAGCATATAGACACTCATAGAGTCAAAAACCTCGCCGATCCCCACCTAATGAATCACTAACAGAATTACAATCCATCATATATGTCGACATAATTAGTTGTTGGTGAATATGAGTGAGGAGAGAGCAAAAAATATACACTAAGAGGTGCAAACCTCCGCCGTATTAGCTTCCGAGGCGGATTTTTCACGACTGGGGAGGCGTAGAGAGACGGGTGAGGGTTCCCCTAGACGGAAATTCCGAGAGGAACACGCTCCGGCACCCAATTTCACAGCACAGCGACATCTATTGGCAGAGTAGGCAACTTGGAAAATTTAGTAGTATTTAGCTCATTTGGCGCCTTAATTCTGCACTCATAGTGCCAAAATTATCATCTTTTCTTCCTTTGGCACTTCCAAAACTCCACAAATTTTCATCCAAATCCGTTCAGTCACTTTTGATTATCCTGCTGACAAACCAACAAACCAACAAACTAACAACCAACAAACGCCAGTGAAAACATACCTCCTCGGCGGAGGTAATAATGAGTTCAGTTTTCTCGGACCCTTCCCTAAGGAGTAAAGATCATTGTGATATTCTAAGCCACTAGAACTATTTATTAAAAAATTGATTCACATCTCAGTTCATATCTGAGAAGACTTAAGTAAACTCAAATAATTATCTACTAATATATTTGGGCAATCTTTTTCGGACGTAATTATTTTCCTGTTTTAATCGTGGGTAATTTTCAGGACCAGTTTTTCCTGGTCCATTTTTCTTGGTCCATTTCTTCTTAGGTCGTAAATTTATCAGCTATTTTTATCTAATTAATATATATAATATGTAATGTAAATTATAAATAATGCATGATTAAGTAAATTATGGTTTTTGGAAAAAAAATTGTAGAAGATTCGTTTTTATGTTGAAAAACATCAAAGATTCGGCGAGATATCTTTAATACAGCCGACCGCAAGTTCAAATTTAAATACTAATATTTTCAAAATAGTGTGTGATGACTTCATATCTAATTTTTAATATAACTTTTCTAAAAGCTAATTCATTATAAAAACGAGTGCTAGAGTTAAAATATTGCAAAGGGTTAGTAAAAATATAAAATTTGATGTTCTGATATGAAATTCGAGTGAACACTTATAAACAACCGAGTAATAGCAAAGAAATTGTGTGATGACGTCATTTTGATTTTTGTATAATTATTTTATAAAGGCTAGTTCACTATGAAAAACGGGTGCTAAAGAGTTGAAATCAGTTGCATAGAGTAATAAAAGATTAATTTTTTGTTAAGGTATGAAATTGAGTGAACACTTATAAACAACCGAGTAATAGTACAGAAATTGTGTGATGACGTCATTTTTTATTTTTGAATAATTATTTTTAAAAAGGCTAGTTCACTATGAAAAACGGAGCTAAAGAGGTGAAATTATGATATTTGTATTTTAGTGTAGATTGTATATTGTATGAACCACAATTTTAGTCATCCGTAATTACATTAAATTGTTAGCGGAGTACTCAAAGGACATAGTTTGAACAATATTGTTAGATTCCTTAACTATGAAGATTACGAAATATTTTTATAACAAGGTTATAATGTCAAACTATTACAGAACTTTATTCCAAAATTATTTTCAATCGAGGGCATTAAAAGATGCAGAGAACCGTAAGATCTTTGATCCACTTTCAACCATAGAAATAAAAAGATATATCTTATTCCTTTAATTGTTTCTGTGTGTCCACTATAACAATGTAATATGTACTACGTAATCGTAAGCTGATCATAGATATATATCTATCTCTATGATCAGCTTACCATGACGTAGTACAAATTACTTTGTTTATAGTGGACAAACAGAATACAGCTGAACGATGTTTCTCTGCTATTGAAGGGAATCAGCTCTCTATATCTTTATATCTCTATGGAAGAATCCAATAAGCTCTCCATATCTTTATATATCTATGAATTAAATATCTATTTATAATATATATTGGATACGTCACAAATAATGGTAAGATTACTGACGTTTAACTAAACATGATAAATGAAATAAACGTATCTTGTAATTCTATATTCATTGGTTTATCTAAAGTTATTCAGGCTACGTCAATGTACAAAGCATATCGGATATCTTTTGTTTCATATGCACCTATTATATAAAGCAAAGATCATAATGCTCAAGAAATATAGGTGTTCCTAAAAGTTTCGATAATAATCTCTGTCTAGTTCTTCTTAAAGTTCTTCTTGACAACTACAAGTATGAGCATATATGCAAAGATATGGAATGAATATCTAAGTACGAAAATGCTTTGAATAGAAAGTATCTTAGACAAAAATAGTCCTTTAAGAATGTCTCGCACTTTAAAAATTGGCACGAATAGTTTTTTAAATAATTAAGTGTTATCACTTTGAAAAACCAGTTTATATTATATATAAATATAAATATATATGTATATATATCATTATGACGAACGATAACAAAAAATATTATATCGTTCGTCGTTAGTTTGTGGCGCCAAAGAATAGAAGAGATTTTTCATTTTCATGGGAAAAATTTCCTTCTAAGAAAAAGTCATCACTACTTTTTCAGCATGGCGAGTTTTTTTTAGAATGACAAACGAATGATACAATTTAAAATAACGATGAACGACGAACGATAACTTTTGGTGAAGGACAAACAAACACGAATGAATATTTTTCGCGAACGTCAACAAGTCTGATATATATACAGGAACGGAGTGGGAAGAATTTATCTCCCGCACAATTATGCCCTCGCCGGCCTTATACAGGCCCCAATATGCCATTTGGAGGCTGTCAAAGCCATTTATGTTTCTTGAGGCAGCGGACCACCGGGAATAGTCCTGGTATCCTGCTGGCCCCTCCGCCCCTATATAATATATATATATATATATATATATATATATATATATATATATATCCTTTTAGTACCAGTAGTAATAAAATAATCCACAGGTGCTCTCTTTCTCATACAAAGTCATGCAAAAAGAAAGGAAATACGCCGAATTCTCACATTCATGAATCCAACTAATGAATAAGATAATTATAAATAACATTAATATTTAACAAGGAAATTTTTTGCTGTAATGACACAGATACCCCATAGTGTGGTGATATTCTTTACTCTAGTGTTTTCTTATTTGTATCACTGGTATGAACAGTAAATAAATTCGAACTAACTAATATCCCAACTAAGAATAATATACAAAACTGACGTCAAAATGTTGTTTTTATATGTAGAGTTTCGTGCTTCAGTCTATAAATAAATCTATCGGAAGAGAAAATCAACTTTAATTCTATTACTATCATTTATATCAAAAAGTAATGTGGCAACAGTTGTGCGTTTTAATAATAAAATAACACAAGAGAAATCCCTTCTTATGTTTTTTAAAGTATTATTATCACACATGCCAACGATGTAATCATGAAAGGAGAAAACAACTGACATTTGGGAAAGAGGCTATGCCCCCCCCCTCTCCCTCCTTTTCTTATGCTTGTGAGTAATGCAGTCTGCGGCAAGCATGCAGCTAATAATGAGTATAAATAACTATTTGCAACAACTTTTGTTTGCCAATTTTGTGAAAGTGCGAATATTGCATGAAGTATATTTTTACAAACATAAATAGATAGAATGACGTAAAAATTCACAAATATGATTTAAAATACCTCAAAAGGCCAAAACTCAACTAAATAACAATTAAATATAAAACAAAAATACAAACTGACATATCGGCGCCGATACTACATTTTTCAAACTATCGGTATCGGCATATGTTTGAATAGATAGTTACGTATTATACTTTTTCGAAGAATTTACTTTAAAACATTTTTTATTTGACTACAGGGCTTTCAAATATATCTCATTATATCCAAATAATAAATTCATTTTATCAATTAGACGTAGATAAGCTCCTTTGTTATAGTAGTACATATAAAAGGCATTCCAAACACACTAAGCGAATAAAAACGTAGCGTTCATTTTTGTTGCATCTAATGACAAAAAGGTGCTTTAATTAACAAAAGTACATTGTTATTATTTTATAATTTATTGTATATATATTTAAGAAAAAATACTACCCGATATTATAATTTTCAATACCAAATATCAACTAAAAACGATTAAGTAACTGTGAACATTTTGTAAGAGGAATTTTATTCAGTTTGAGTCATTTGTCCCAAAAAAGGGTCGATGAATAATATATATATATATATATATATATATAGTATATATATATCAGACTTGCTGATTGTCGTTCAATCGTAATCGTTCGTCGTTCGCAAACAATAAACGATGAACAACGACGACAAAAAGTTTGACGAACAGCAACAAAAAATTCTATCGTTCGTCGTTCATTTTGGCGTTCGTCACTTTTTTTTAAATGACGAACGATGGACGATTCAATCTTAAAACGAACGATGAACGACGAACGATAACTTCTTTGAACGAAAAACAAACGACAATTTTCGTGAACGTCAACAAATCTGATATATATTAAGTATATATATGTATTAAAGTTATATAGATATATATGTATTAAAGAATATACAAATATATATGTATCTATATATATACATATAGATATATACTTAAATATATCAGACTTGTTGACGTTCGCGAAAAATTGTCTTCCGTTTGTTGTTCACCAAAAGTTCAACAAGTCTGATATATATATATATATATATATATATATATATATATATTATATATATATATGTATTACAGTATATATGTATGTATATATACATATAGATATATACTTAAATATATATCAGACTTGTTGACGTTCGCGAAAAATTGTCGTCCGTTTGTTGTTCACCAAAAGTTATATATATATAAACTAACAAAAATAAATAGTTGCATTATTTAAAGTAAACTTTGACGGAAATAATTACAAAAAAAAAACAATTTATTTTCAAATAAAACTTATTTAAGTGGATTATGTATTTCTTTTTTTGTTTATTTATCCACATTATTCCATGGCGAAGAACCAATCTTGCACACATCAATGTTCGAAGTGTTTCTTCAGATCCAAGGACCATATGATAATAGGAACTGACAAGCCTCTATGTTTAAGAGCGAATATTTTTTCTCAAGGATGAGGTTTATGAGCATCAATTAATGATAGATTATCCCTTGTCTCAAACCCGATCATATTCCTTTTCTAAGGCCAACAAATACTTCAGGGCACTCTGTTTCATTAAATGTTCAAGTAATCTTGATATAGAAACTGTTGTTACATATTACAATGAATACGGGTTCATGAATTTGTACTATATAAATGTTAACTATTTATTCATAATAGTTGAATTAATGAAGGGTGTGGAGAGCTATGTCACGACCAGGGCCGGTTTTTGCTATGGGCAATGTGGGCGACTGCTAAGGCGCAATCTATTCGGGGCGCCCCTCAAAAAAATCGCCATTTTTCTACTCTAAAACCACTAATTTCCAAGTCAAGTTAGTGGCTGGTCGCTGAGGCGCCCCTACCATCACGTCAACTTGCTGCAGTTATGTATACAGGTTGTGTGTGTGTCATAAGAAAAGAATGAGAGTGTTTCTACACACTGCGGATCACGTCCCAATCTCTATTTTCTACCGGACACCGCACCGGAGCTCAGCGCAGCTCGAGCGGCAGCGGGATGTGTATGCTGCTTGTAATCAGTGTTATTTGTAACACTGAGGGAGGGGGGGGAGGGGGCACCAATGGAGTGTTCGCCCAGGGCGTAAAAGTCACCAGGACCGCTTCTGGTCACACCGCTAGGTTTCGCTACTATAAAAAGTTTGAAAAAGTTAGGCCATGGGAAAAACAAATAAGTTAGGACCTCAGACGAAAATCCAATGACCCTTCATAAAGATCTACATATACCAGAGATGCCAGGGTGAAATCGGTCAGGGGACAGATTGTTTTTAAGTGGGACCTGGGGGGGGGGGGGGATTACCGGTACATTTTTTGGCCTTACACATACAATATACAAAAAAAACAAAAGTAAATTTAAATTTGTTGATATTGTATCATAGTATTATTTATTTATTTTTAAAAAACCCTCCTCAACCACTGACGTAACAGGCCGAATGTAATGTCCATTCGGGCCGTTACTATGGCACCACTGATCTATACGAAGGTTTTTCCAGAGTTAACAATTGTACCTTAAGCCCCCATGTCCACGATCCCACGTGTTCATATCATTAATAAAGATGGATAATGGGATCCTGCATGCTACAATACAAGGATATGGTTTAATATAAAGAGAAAAGAACCCTCATTATTTCTAGGAAATACAATATTAAATAGAGTTTATATTTATATTATCATTATAACAAATCAATTTCATTCAGGTATGAAGATGGCTCAGGGCGGTGTGTGGAATAGGGAGAAATGAATTAGGACAAGTTTTTATATTTCTGAGCTGCAAATTGATGGTCATTATCTTGTGGCATGAGTCCTTGAAGTCCCTGCAATATGATATGGAAAATCAAGGCTATCAACCGAAATAAAGTGTGGTGACAATATGGTTTTGAGGGCTTATGGTTATAGATAATTTTCCTCAAAGCCATATTTGGTAGTACTTGAATAAAATATAATTTATACATGCATGTTTTATGTGCTTATGTTGGAAATATTGTTATACAAAATTTAGGTTGATTTTTTCAATGACAAAAATACTGTCATGTAATAATTTTTTGTTGTTGCATGAACACCAACATGTCATTGAATTTAACCGTAACAGGTTTACCACCCCCAGACAATCACCTCCCGTACCATTAATCCCCGTGCCATTTACCAATACTTAAGTCTACTTATGAAGTTGGCAACTATGTTTCTTTTGCATTAATGTTTGAAAACTATGTTCCTAATATCGGTCATATAAAACATATCACAAATATTAGGAACATAGGTTTTAAACACACATACAATTTCGTCATTAAGAAAACATAGTTAACTTCATAAGTGGACTTTAAGAGATAAGAAATATTAGTAACGGGGGGGTAAATGCCCGGGGGTGCTAGTCCGGAGGTTGATTGACGGGGGTGCTAGTCCGGGGATTGATTGTCGGGGGGTGGTAGTCCTACACTCGAACTTAATATAGTTTTTTTTCTATATCAAAGACTAAGATACCAGCTTTTGTCAGGGTCCCTTGAAGTTAGTGGGAAAAGGTGGGAGACGAACGACAAGTCGTTTTTTTGTAATAACGCGACAGAAAGAACTGACCATTTGTTTTGGTAATCCCTTTGTCTTGTTCAATACAACACGCACCTAGGAACATATTAAAAAACCTTTTAGGCAAAAAAATACCATTGTTTTTTATAAACATAACGCGGACCCAAAACGCATAAAAGCCTTAAAATCCAAGTTAATTCCCCAAAGTTTACACGCAACTAGTTCAACAAAAAGAAAATTACATTTTAAAGATTTGATTCATCATTATTTGAAACAAAAGTGTTTCAAAATAAATTTTTTTTTTAATGTCTATTTATTTATTATATGATATCTCATATCTGATGTTTGTTTTTTGATTGACTTTGTTTCAAAAATGGCATTACTGAGTTTCCAAATAGAGGGCTCATATTTTTTTTTGTTGGAGACGCAAGTTCGAATTACGAATTTTGTCTACTTCATTGATAAGATCCTTGGTTCGAGTGACTAATTTACACGCTAATATGCTTATTTGTATCCATTCGGATGCAGTAGGGAAACCAATAGAGGGCTCAGATGTGAAGGTTTTTTAAAACATATTTCATTGTTTTTCTCGGGCGGTAGCCATTTAACTACATTATTGACGTCTTCAAGTTGGTTGAATGGGCTTCCTTCTACGATAAGTATATCATATGATAGTGGTCGATGGTTAAAACGTATACATTACAAAATATCCTTCTGTGTCCTTCTTCTCTTAAAGTAATCATGAGATTCTTAAATGCCCCATAGAATAATTACATATTTAAGTTTTTTTTTCATTTTTCATGGCCCAAATGGTATTTTTCCGTGTTCTTTCTTCTTTTCTACCACCTTCTATTGTTTTAATGAGCCACTAGCATTTGGAATGCCTCTGAACCAAGATAGACCCTGAAAATAGACATCATTTATGTATGTTGTATGTAGAATAATAAAGAAAATTAGTCGTAAACATGATGGGAGTTGTGTGAGGGCTTTGTGTGCTCATTTTCTTTTTGTTTGGATTTATACTGTACGTATGGTTGCATGAGTAAGCATCTTGATACTTCATGTATTATTGTTTTATACCTTTAGAAGTGGTAATCTTTTCAATTGATCTATATCGTCTTAAACAAGGATTCCCTGATTCTTTAGAGTATAATAATAATATATCTCAAACAGTGATGGGTACGCTAATCAAAGTACAATAGAGAAAAACAACTTATAATACGCCAACTACTGGGTTGAGACTTGCTATCATTTCTGAATGAATGATATTGAAGGCATTTATACAGCTCAAACTTTTTTTGTACATATGTCATATGACTGTAATAATATCTGATAGCTTAGTTATATTGTCATATGATTAGCATAGTTTTCGAATAATATAGAAAACGGTGGTTTGTCATCTTTTCCCTTTGTATGAATATATTGAACGTGAAGGCGGATTTTAGAAGCGGTGAGGAGTCACTGAATCCCCTGTGAAAGGGATCAAACATCGGTATGATCATCCCATGAGTGAGGGAAGAGTCCCTCATTCCCTTAATTTAATATTAAATTACATTTGGGTTGGTATAAATATTAACCTTTCAAAAATGACAGCTATAGGTGGTGTTGTAGATTCATAGATGATGAAATAAAATCATTTTCTTAACCCCTTGTGATGTTTTGTTTTTGTAATGCATACTGTTACTGGTTAGTTGAGTTTTGATCATTTAAAAAGTTATACACTTTGTTTAGAAATTTCAAAACTCTTTTGCTTATTATGGGACACACTGTGGAATATGGCACGGAAAGTAATTTATTCCTTTTGTAGCTAGAGTTCAAGAGGCATTATTAGGTCATAGATGTTTCACTACTTTATTACAAATTCATTTCAATTATATAAAAATGAAAACTTAGGTTTAAAGCCTATGTACAAAAAAGCCATCTCGCATTATTGATTATCAATTTATCTGAAACAAACATAAATATTCCATAAAACAAATAAAATACGTATGGAAATTAAAAGTTTATAATTTATAAATCCAATTCTCCGTTGCATTCGTAATTAATATTGTTTGAGGTCATTTAGGAAAGACATTCATTATTCTTAAGTATGATATTTGGAGCTCTGAGTAGATGCTCACGCAGCCACTAGTTAAGTTATTTTTATTCGACTTTTTAGATCATTTGTTCTCTGTTTGTTTCCACCAATCAGGTCTGAGAAAAATATTCTTACTGGTTAACATATCAAATAAAACCTTCACACAACGTAGACTAGTCTTATTAATGATAATAGTTAAAGTAATTTTCCAAACATTATTTTTATGGAAAGGAATGGCCGTAGTAGAAACTAAAACATAGGAAGAAATGGCTGTAGAAACTACGGCCTACTAAAAATGGCCGTAGAAAGCTAAGGAATAGGAACACATAGCCAGAAAAAAAAAATGGACCATTTAGAAATTACCCAATATAGAAAATGATAAGGCATGGAAAAAATGGCCCAAAATATATTTTAGCTCCATCTAATGACAGCAACCCTGAAATTGTTTATCTATTATACATATAATTAAAATACTTTTTTGCCATTATTTACTCAATTTATATAATAAATATAAATATTTGATCAATACTTAGTTGTATTCCACTCAAATCATTGCCTACCAATGCATTTGGGCAATTCTTTCATGAGTCATCCTTTTACTTTTTTTTTTATATTGAGGCCCAAAATATTTTATGATATAAAACACAACAAAATACAATAAAATATTAGCGAAGGAATTATGTGTATGACATATATAAACATTGAAGTTTAAAATTAATCCTCGCCATAGTTGCCTTTCAAACATAAAACACAACAACAAAACACACAAACATCAAAACAATACATATCTAAAACTCAAACACATAGACATAAACATCAAAATAATACACATTTAAAACTCAAAAACAAACACTAAAACCGTAATAAATCATTCAAATAAATTAACTTCTTTAAAAGTTCTATAAGATTTAATTATATTTTTAACATTGTAAAATACTTCGCCGAAACTTTGGGGTAAAACTTAAATAGATCCGCCGCATATTGCCATCCAGCACCAGAAGCGTTTGAAATCTTCAATGAGAAGGACGAATAACGAGCAGCTTTACTTTTCTATCTTGGGTCATTTCTTCCTTATTCGTTTTTTCTGGGACTATTTCTTCATAGGCCGTATTTTCCTACTCCTTTTCTTTTTTAACCATGTTAAAGTATTTTTATATGTCATTCACATTCTATCAGTTTCTTTGTGTGGTCATAACAACTCTTTACTTTAATTATAGTAACATAGGAAGCCTACGTCTTAGCCGTCTTTAAACCCCCTCATCTTCTTTCTTCCCATCACCATTCATCTTCTAAAGTGCATAAAATGTCTTCTCTCACAAAAGTGAAAACTAATTATAGATACAAGCTATATGTAACTTGCTCGGTATTTAGTAAATGTATGAGCTGTTCTTATTCTTCCTTGGTCGGAGTATAATTATTGCTCAAACCAAGGATAAAGGACCAATTCATCTTAATCAAAATAAATTACACTTCTCTACTACACGCCTCCTCTTAAAGAGCAAGGTAATAAAAAAACTAAAATGACAAAGATGAAAGAGTCGTGAGATTCCTTAATTTCACCCAGAGATTCTTTTAAAGGACGAAAAGCGCAGCTTTTTCCAGCGAACTGAATAACTATCACACCAGGCCTGGGAAACTGAGTACTTGTTGGTTAGTCGGAGATCATTAGGTATACACAATCATAAAGGCTCCAGCGAAAACACGAGCTATGGAGCTAATTTTTTCGAGTATTTGCAGCTATTTGGCGGAGAAATTAACTCTTGACAGAGTAATTGTTATTGAAGACATTCGGGCCATCATGATCTCGACGGCAGTGCGATACCTGGCCTTTACAGTGTTAATCCCTACAATTAATACCATTCCGTTGAATATGTCGGAGATCTGGTAAGATTTTATCCGTCTTACTCCGCTGGACATCTCAAATTCCTGCAACGGATTATGAGGCAGTACAGAAAATTTGCTAAAAGACAAACAAAATAATATATTCAATCTTTAGTATTTTATTTATAATTTGCGACTTTATTTATTATATCTTTATATTTGATTACAATATTGTTTCCTAAATGTTTTTTAATAATTAATTTTGTGTATATAGTGCTGCTAGATTTCAGATTAGAGATTTAATTTTAAACTAAAATATTTATTTATATATATTTTTATAGGTAATTTCTCTAATCAATAAAGTTTCTTTAAAAAATACACAGTGTTATATCGCGGATCGCTCAAGATCTTTAGCAGGAAACTCATCGTCTACATCTCAGACGGTGGAACATGTTAAGATACAGTTTCCCAATTTTTTAATGTATTTCCTTTCTCATAAGGGTTGAAGTACATGCGTAAATTAATTACATAAATAACATTATAATCTAAAATTTGCACTCCAACCTAAGAATACTAAAGGATAAATTCAAACTTTATGAAGCTTTTATAAGAGGTGATTTTGATAATCAGGTTGGGTTCAATCATGCATAGGATCTCCCGGTTTCATTCTTATTAAAATTTGATTGTCTGATCCATAGAGAACATAGAGTGCTCTAAGTCAGGTCGAATATCGGAGTATCGGGGTAATAAAAAGGAAAAATATCCATATATCATGATTCAAAATATAACGTCTCACACTCTCTTAAGCTTTTTTTCTCTGTTGCTGTCTGTCCTCCAACATTGGAGAGATAACAAATACCATGAGTTTCCGCATTACCAGTTGTGACTCTATGGCCTGATCAATTGCTAAAAAGAAATTTCCTTTCAAGGTATTATTATTATTTTTATATATTCATACCAAGGGGTACAAATGGTAGTTGCAACCAATGGAACAATAATAGATCACTTTTATGTTAGAGTAATGGTTGTACTTATTTGTATTACCGTTTGTTCCAACTATGAAAAACCCACAAAAATAACGGTCAGAAGTTGGCAAACTTTATTATTATTAAAATGTAATTAAACGAAAAGCTCCTCATAGTTTTAATTTAAAAAATTAAACGATATATTTAATTATCTTTTAACAGAATAACATTTCTCTATAGCAGATTATCCCTTCTCTCTGCTCATCTCTTTCCTTTTCTTATATAAATGCGTCACCAGATGGAGCGACAGACGTTTTTTTTCTCTTTTATCAATAGTATGTATATTTATATATAAATATATCCCGTTTAACGAAATACATCTCAGTTGAAATCAATTTATTAATGAGTCATCATTTATTCCTTCCTTTACATCTCCATATCGTATTTAACAGTAATATAGATATTGTAAGGTCTGTATGCCAATTGTAAAAGGGCGGTAGAATCCGAATTTTTTAGGTCAAAAAGGAATGTTGAACATATTCTGACGTTACAATATATAGCAATAGATTTTTGATGGCGACAGCTGAAAGAAACACATTACAAAAATGTTATTATTTTTTTGCTTGTATAGTTCGATAGAATTGTATCCGATAGGATATAAATAAGCTTTATAGCATTAAAATTAGTCTATCGAACCTAGGATCTTATCAATGAGGTAGACCAAAATGACCATCCCCTCTCAGGATTCGAACCTGCAAAATGGTATTATTCCCACTTGCTGATACCAATAATATCGCTGGCAATTCCTTGGCAATACGAAGGTACCTTGTTTTTCAATATAACTTGTTAATCTTATCTGATGTAGCTAGTCAAAATCATGCTAAGACCATTTTAATCGCCACATTTCTTGACTTGAAACCATTACCTGAGTATAATCCCAGATACTATAAAAATGAAGCACCTCAAGGCCATCAAATGGCCTTTATACATATAGATAAACGTAATATCGAGGGAACGCTCTTACATAATCAACCAAACAAAAGGATTCTTTTGATTTAATTTCACAGATCCCTCTAATACCATGGATATTCAATTGAGTATTATATATGCTCCTATATGAATGCTCAAAACTAATTAAAATCACTGCATGAGCAGCAAACTCCCTTTCATTCTTCAAAGTAATTCCATATTTCTATCAGTGATTTGGCATGGCTTAATCTTAACCATTCCATTCCTGAAATGATTCATTATCCATAGAGATTCCTTGCCCATTCAAATGGTAGTATTGTCTTCCTCAACAAACATATAGATAGTAGGAACAAAAGTAAATCATAGGAAGTGGTGGCGGCGGCAGGCCACAGAGATGTAGGAAAAACACAAAAAGGAAGTCCTCCACAATCAAAATGCTTCCCCGATTTTTTTGGTGAAATAAAACGAGGAATAACAATTATTATTGCAAAGGAAGTAAGTAAGTAAGGGAAACCATATGCAGAGCAGCATTTGCTTTGATGAATTAATGATTTGTCTGGGTAATTATATGAATATGAATACATGGTGATGTACATGATGATAAATTCATATGTACCTAGATTAGAGGTTCTTGTGGTGAGCTTGATAGTAGGAAAAGCGATGTAGGAGCCAACGTTCTACGAACAAACGTCCTAGCAAAAATACCTTGACAAAATGGTCTAGATAGAAAAGGAAATAGTGGCATATGGGGATAAACAGTTCAAATACGTTTACTGAGCTGAATACCCTTAAATATTATTCATTTGTTTAGACCATTTTTTCTTCAATATAACTTTGTTTTATCTTTCGATCTTGACCATTTTTTGATAAATATTGTTCTTGTTCATAATATTTTTACAAAAAGATTATTGATTTAGAGAAATCACACACACACAAAAAAAAAATGGTCACTTCTTCGCCGACATGGAAACGAAATAAGTCGAGATTGTCCCAATTATTTACGCCGGACACTCCATTAACAGCATAATAATTGAGCTCGAAGTCAGTAAGGTCACATTCTGTAGAGTCAAGATGCGTTTGGTTGACGGAGACGACCTCAAGGACAAATTCGACCGGAGCATGTCAAGGCAGCCTTGAGGCTACAACCACGATGAAAATGTCCGAGCTAGCAAAGAAGTGTGTCGGTCCATCACCGTGTCCAAGGCTATTAATCATTGAGGAGGGAAGAACGGCCATTGTTGACTCAACATCATAAGACCTCCGTTTGGATAGTGACCGAAGCATTCTCTTCGACTTAAAGCACAAAGTGATCGCGTCTTACGAGAAGACCTTTACAGTTAACTCTGTATACAACAAGCAAAATGTCCGAGTCATCTGCTTCGGAGACAAATCCAAAGCCATCCGGAGCATCTTCAAGACCAACATCCTGTCTCCGTGATGATAGGTCTACAAAGTAAGAAATAAATTGCGCCGAAAACGCTTCACTACAAAAAAGCTACATGACAAAAATACCCACGAGAAAAAGACGTACGAGGAAATACTACACTTCAAAAAAGCTTTGCGACAAAATACCTGCGACAAAAAGAAGAACGACAAAATTGACAGACTATAAAAGAGCAAGCGATGTAAATACACGCGACAAAAAACGGCTATAAAAGGTCCACGACGAATTTACGCGCGATGAAACTACAGTAAACCAATATGTATATCAATTGTTTTGATGGAACTTCAAAATCAATATCGGATGTTAATTCAATATCGATATTTTTTTAGACTACTGTGATGGCTTCAAAAACCTTTTTTAAACTACAGGCAATAACACACATCTTTATCAAAGACACAAAACATAATGAAGCTTCGATTGTTGAAAATATAACATGAAGAGAAAAGCCGTTCATTTGAAGTCATTGAAGGTTTTCATAAGGAAAATATTTCTTATCACATTCCTTTTAAATATGGTTTATGTATTAAGTATTAAAATATATTAAAATCTAACATAATGTGAGATGTAATAATTTAATATTTATTTTTAATTAAATAGTTATCATTGAGGCATAAAGAAAAAATATATCTTATAATAATTTGAGATGAAACAATTGATAACTATTTTAATTTAAAAAAAGCTATCATAGAGGTTGAAAAAACCCGATATTTTATCGAACAGAGAGCATCAGATAGAAAAATAGACAATCATGTGTAGGCAGTCACCTGTGAAAAGCGGTCATTTCTTCATAGCAGTCACCCGAATTTTCCTCACAGAAAAACTATACTAAAACTTGTTTATATCACATTTTTATTTCAATTACAATTAACTAAGACATTATTATTAACGTTCCCAAAAATAATATACCCATAATTTAATCGTTGAGATGAAACGTGAAGGATTTAAGAAATCTTGAAAAGACGAGGTAATAATACTGATAAGAAGAAGAAATAAGAAAAGATGGCGTTTAGAGAACAACAACAACAACATGAGGTGTGAAGCTTCATTTGCAAACAAACAACTCCTCCATCGCTCTATTGATAAAGAAGAGGGACGCCGTCCAGGATCTCCAAGCTTCCTCTCGCCACGCAATCAATCCATGAAGAGAGAAGAGGAACTCCATTCGCCCTAGTGGAATATAGGATCCCCTGGACGGTCGAGAAGATGTATTGAGATTTTGTAGGCATGCTTGTAGGAGGCACTCAAACTTTATTGATGTAGTCTCTAAAAGGTAACTATTTTGGTTCCCTTGAGTGGCTCCTAGTGACAGCTTTAAATGTAGATCATTTAATACAAAAAAATCTTAATTCAGACATAAAATGGTTATTCACAATTTTTAATTCATTTCATGTCTTTTTTAGAATACATATTCAAATAAAAGAAGACCAATGATTTTAATAATCTATCATGAGATGTACGTTGTTTTTTTGGCAGGAGTTTAACTTGTGGTTGTTAAGGACCTTACAGCATCAACATTTTGATGGATGTGAATGGTTTTAATCAAAGAATGAATGATTGAGGGAAGCAGCAGGAGGAGTGTCCCAAGGTGATGGCTGTGGCGGAAGAAGAGAGCTCCTTGGCATTTATCCCAGAATTTGAATGATGTAAACCGTAATTAATATTTTTTTCATAATTACACAAATCATCAGGTATGAAATGAGATTGTATTATTTTGAAGGGTTTTTTGATAGGGATTATCGTCTGTTGATGACGCTAGTATACTCAGAGACATTAACATCGTCATGTCATGAATGGAGATCACGGAACAGGGGACAAAATAAGCATTTTTGACATAGGAATTTTACCTATTTCTTGGAAGAAACAGTAAGAATCCATACCATTTTTTATGAGAGCCCTTCGTTTCAATACAGACATTCAACCATAGCCAAAGTTCTAGATGTTTTCGCTTATCCTGGCCTACGTCAGATGGCGAAAGTGATCTTTATAAGAGCCTATTGTAGAGTTGAAGGCTACCATACTTTAAGGCTTCTCAAAATTTGTAGTCTAGGGACTGGAAGAGGGTTTCAAGTTGGACAGTCAATAGTCAACTATTCTTGGCGTCTTTGTCATGTGACTGGGAACTCCGTCCTGCTGCTATATGTCGTTACTTTTTGGATAGATGTACTTGAATATCTTGTTCAGGTGTTATTAGGTGATCATGGAAAGGCCGGAGGAAAATAATAACGGGGACGTTCCCTAAAGGTCCGTGGAAGTACTTAGAATAGTCAGCTCTTGACCCCGGCCTTGCAAATCGTGTACTGGAGAGTCCTTTGGTGGAACCCGTCATTTTTTGATAGTCATTGAGCTCTTGGCTTAGGCCAAGGCAATATTATCTGTCGTTTTGTTGTCCTCTATCCTTCGTTTCGGTTGTGTTTTGAAACTTGTTATAGAATAAAGTTGTAAAACTCAAAATATTTTACTTATTTATATATGTTGTTATGCTATGTACATGAAATTAAATAGCAATGGATATAAAAGGATCACAATGCATTACTTTTTTTAGCATAAGGTCATAAGTATTTTAAAGAACAGTACTATTCCACTATTTATAGAGTTGAATATTAAATTCTAGATATCGAAAAGTAGTTTTGTATAAGTTTATAGGGTGGTAATTTTAGTCATGGATAAATATGACAATAAAATAAAGTTGGCTACGTTCATAGTAGTATATATATTAAATATAAAAGCATGAGAAAATATTGGCGAAGTAAAGAAAAATGTCAATTCCAGAAGTCCGACAAATTATATTCTTTTAGTACCTTCAGTCCTCTTGATTATTTAGGCCAGGCAATATTTATAGCCTCAGGACCTTATCCTATCCAATCCCAGGTATCCGGACAATTCCCCCCTAGACAATTCCCCCCGGACAATTCCCACCCAGACAATTCCCCCCTGGACAGTTCCCACCCGGCGAATTCCCCCTAGACAATTCCCCCCCGACAATTCCCCCCTGGGCAATATCAATGCCATTGGACATTTGAAACCTAACATCAAAGTAAAAGGATGTTTCTGCCATTTATCTTCAAATATTTTGAAAAAGGTTACGAACCTAGGATTGCAGCAGCGATATTTGGAAGATACAGAATACAGCTCTGTTGCCTTACTTTTTTACCAGAAAAAGATGTTATTACTGCCTTTTTTTTGCCTATATGGGTCGACAGAATTGCATCCGACTGGATATAAATAAGCATTATAGCATTAAAATTGAACCTAGGATCTTATCAATGAGGTAGACCAAAAATGACCATCCCTCTCGGGATACGAACCCGCGCCCCCAACATTGAGAGTTGAACACGCCTTAACACGTACGGCTATCGAGCTCCCTTGCCTTTGCCTTTGAAGAGCTCGCAGATAAAATTAAAGAAAAGTTTAATACCGACTTCGACGAAATCTTCGATTATTTTGAGGACACTTACATTGGTCGATATGGAAGAAATGCTTCCCGTAGTCGCCCCATATTTGCAATAAATTTGTGGATATCTTCAACCAAACGGACGAAGGACTACCACGGACAAACAATAATGTGGAAAGATGGCATTGTCAATTTTCCTTGCAAGTTGCTTCCTGCCATCCAATGCTATGGAAGGTCCTTGAATTCTTAAAAAGGAAGAAAACTTGATTCGTATCGACATCATTAAACAGCTTGCAGGTCATCCTCCACCTCTTCAAAGAAGACGATATCGCCATTGTAATCAACGAATTTTGACCATTTTGAAAGATTATGAGAATTGTGAAATTGTAGATTATTTATGAGCTATTGCTCAGAATATTGCATTTGAAAACATTTATAAATATGTTTTTATATTGTTTTTGAATTATCTCAATGTTGTACTTTAGAAAATATATAGAAAATAAAATTTAAAAAATATGTAAAAACACAACTTTCATAAAAAATGATAAACCAAAATTTTATTTCTATTATGTAGTACATATAAGTACTGCTAAGTATACGTATACTAATGCATATATGTAGGTGATTTACCAGGGTCGGAATTCTAGGTACTAGGGAAGGTGTATTTTTTTTAGACAATTTATTATTGTTCAAAAAGTATATTCATGTAAAGGTTGCTTTTAGTTTAAAATGTTTTTTTCATATAGATGGAATTCACCGTCAAGAAAATATCCAAAATCATTGGTTAAATACTGCGCATTTTGAAACAAAGAAAATATTCCTTTTGATGTGGCTTATCTTTGGTTAGAAATCTATCACTCAAATTAGAGTTATTGACAACGATTTTTTTACAAATTAGTATAAGTTAGACTGTATGATATATTTTCCTTTATTTTTCTAAATAGGATAACTGTCCAAGAGGATTAGGCAGTTGGGTATTGCCAAGGGGGGAATTGTCTGGGGGGGAATTGTCTAGGGGGAATTCGCCGGGTGGGAATTGTCCAGGGGGAATTGTCTGGGGGGGAATTGTCCGGGGGGAATTGTCTAGGGGGAATTGTCCGGGAATCCCAATCCCATGATGTTAATTAATACTTTTTCTTGCTCTAGAATCATAAAACACACAAGATATAGAGATAAGGTATATCAGAGATAAGGAGTTCAGCCTGCTAGAACAGAATGGGAGTATGACGTCACTAATATACCTTATTTAATAAATTTTGATATGAGTTACTAATAAAGTATTAGTTGTACTGACTATTTATTTAAAAAAAACACTAATATAAAACAATATCATAGAAATGAATAGGATCTTATTTTAATGAAACATATTTATATAACGAATTATTAATTAGAGGCGGATTGTCATAACCTCAACGCAACCTCATTAAATCATCCAAATCATAAAGCATATTTCGTGATACTTAATGAAGGATACCATTGACTTTTCTTTCATATTTGGGCCCCTTCTAAAAATATTTATAATAATAGCATTGAGAAAATATTAGCGAATTCAGGAAAATTCCAGAAGTCCGATAAATTATATTTCTTAAGTACGCTCAGTCATCCTGATTATTTAGGTCATGCATATTTATAGACTCATGGACCTTATCTCATCCCATGATTTTAATTAATATTTTCATTTTTGCTCTAGCATCATAAAACCGAAACAAGTGACCAATTTCGTATTTATTTAGAACCCCTGGAATCTCTTACACCTTGATTTCAAATGTTGTAACTCTAACTAAATATTTGGCTCAAATGAAAGGGGATTCCTTCAGGCAATGAATGGGGCTTGGCTATTGTGCTTATGCTCATATTAACCTCTCTCCTAAGGCAAGGAGATTATATCTCTCATTGTTTTATGTACATACTATACTATAAGTACATTTGATCTAGGAATCGTATTTCTAACGTATGTATGTTTAATCCAAACAAACGGATATAATACGCATTTGTTAGGTACGTAAAACTTTGAGTTGAGGCGACTCTTCCATTTGTAATTTTTTTTTTAAAGTGGTATATTATATTATTGATAGACATATGTAACATAGCTGTACACACTATATATAAACAGGAACGGAGTGGGAAGAATTTATCCACCGGGACAATTATGCCCTCGCCGGCTTATACAGGCCCAATATGCCATTAGGAGGCTGTCAACGGCCGTTATGTTTCTTGAGGTCAGCGGCCCACCGGGAAGAGTCCCGGCACTCCCGCTGGCCACGCCGCCCTGTATATACATATATATCAGGAAACGACTATGACTTTTTTTTCAAGCCGGGCCGGGACTTCAGTATATTATATATATATTATATACATTATATATATTTATTTATGAAGTGTCCATACTGGGAGGGAAAAATACCTCAGTCTTAAACATAATAAACACTTAAGAGAGAGACAAAAAGAAACTGATTTATTCACAAAAGGTACATGTTGAAAAAAAGGAATTAAACAAAAAAAGAACGGATCTATCTTGTAAATTCAAATACAATTTATGACGCACTACACACATATATATATATATATAATATATATATATATATATATATTATATATATATATATATATATATATATCTATATATATATATATATATATATATATATATATATATATATATATATATACATATAAACACAACGAAAAAAAAATCAAGATTTAGTGTAATAATAGCAAATGCCTTCATTGTGGAAAATATGTTAAACGAAAGAGTTGGGACCGTTACACTGGATTTATAACGAATGCCACTTCGAACCAAGTTCTTAGAATTTATTATTTTAGTAGGTTTTTTTTATATTTCATAAAATAAAACAACCTATTATTAAATATGTAATACTAATTTTATACTTTGGTAAGTAATAGAAGACGAATATCAACAATGCTTGAACTCAATATTATGTCCTTATTTAAAATTAAATAAGATTCTTCGTTTAAGAATATCCAAAATATTTTTAGAACGAACAGATCAGGAAGCAAATATTGTTTGATTTGGAGAAGTTCTTCAACCTTACGCCGGGACACAGTCGAAATAGCAGGAGGCTAAGCTCTTTTTGTTAAAATGTTAATTTACCATAAGACATGTGTCCAACTCCTTAACCAGAAAAGACATTTACCCCACATTTTTTTGTAATCCATAGAACAACAAATACAAACTTTCAATTTTTTTAATACTCCAACAAATAATAATACAAATGGAGCCATTTTTCAGAGAACTAGAGTAGTTATCCTAACCCAACTCCTTGAAAGAAGTCTGTGAGTGGTCCGGCGTCTGCCACAAGGTATTGGATGAGGGGCTGACGGTGTTTTGGTGACATGATGACATCTACGTTGGCACTTCTTGATGGGAAGCCCCCTTGAATGCTGACAAGCGCGTAGTCCCATTGGAGCTAATCCACAGAAAGATGGATGCTGGTTGCGACCAGCTGGGCGATGGAAGGTTTTTTTATCATCTGCGAATATAAATGTTGTCTCATTCTCACAATAGAGATAAACAACGGATATATCAGAGTTGCACACTGAAATATGGTGTTGAGAGCTCAGTTGAGAAGAGCGTTCATAAATACATAGGTAATCTATTATTATTTATTATGAACCAGATTGTGTATTTGAGTTTATGATACAAATTATATCCCTATTGCAACCATGACTAATCAACAAAAGAACCATGAGCTTTAGGCAATGGATTCAATGAGGAAATTCAAGCAAAATTATATAATACAAAAAAGACCCCCAGTGAAGTTCTTTTTTGCAATCATGTACTTGTGTGCTGAGTAATTGAATATATCCTAAATGAATTCTTAAGGCTTCTATGAATGATTTATAGACATTTGAATTTTAATTATTTCATCAGATTTAGAAAGAATAAAAAATACAGCAAGTCAGCGTTTTATACTAATATCAAGTCCAATAAAGTAATTTATAATCTCTCAAAATGATGAGGATAACATGCCAGTGATATTGTATCCAATCAACTTTTATTTGGCTCTAGAACTAATACCTAAAACTTAACTTAATGTTTTTATTCAACAGTTCATTTTTATGATATGTACAACAGAATACATAAAAACCTAAGATAATGTATGAAAAATCCACAAGTAAATATTTTAATTACAATTTTATCATAGGGGTTGAACTAAAAGTACTATTTTCAATCAATAAAATACAATAAAAAAATATGACATTTTATACTACACTATATTAACATAAATTTGAGCTTTAAAATGGAATTATTTGCAATTCTTAAAATTCTTATTATTGTAGATAATGTTTTCGGTGGATGGATGCAAAGGGAAGGGAGTATTTAATTTCCTTCGAGACCACAGTTCATGAGTAACCGAAAGGGATGGGATCTTCAGGTCCAGAGAAGCATATCTTGCACAGTCGGTAGTCCTATGATCCTGCTCCTCACGACGCAGTCTTAAGACTTGGACGAGAATCCAGTCGTCACTCTCTCCAAAAGAACCCTCCTTCACGGATCTGAAGCTCTTAAGCTACTTCTATCAACTCCCCGGAGCAGATCGCATTCACAGCGATACACACATCATGGGTAAGAATAGTCCCCTAAAGAAGAAGACGCCCGTCAAGTCAAAGACCGCTCTGATGCACACAAGGTCTATGGGCCCACCCGAGTCTCTGGATGACTCCTCATCCACTCTTTCCTCCAAGCAAGACCTCGCAGGAGCATCACCAAATCTCTTTTCAATACTCCTAAGGCCACAATGGAGGATCTCCTAAACGTGCGAGCCGACCTCAAAGCAGAAGTCCAGGCCCAAATGGCAGCTCAAACGGAGAATATCCTAGCACAGATGAGGTCCTTACTCCTAAAGAACCCCTCTGTAGAGACAAATGCGCCAACTCACCCCTCGACGGCGTCGGGATTTTCTATAGGTCTCATGTCCTTCTCCCCCTTCTTCGCCGTCCTCCATGGCCCCAGGACTTAAACCGACCTTCCTCAAGTGGTAACGGTAACCCACCCTTCAACAACGTCACCTCTGACACCTCCATCACAATCCACATCGGGTATATTTGGCACTTCCGCACCTCCCCCGCCACACAACCAACAGACAGCTTCCCAAGCTCCAGTGAGGATGGACAGCTCCGTCAAAAGGACCTTTCGAATAGCGGATATAGAACGGCTCCCCGACACGGTGGACTTTTGACAATTCCGTTCCTGGCGGGAAAATTGGAATTCTACCTCCAGAGCTCAAAATTTTGCCTCGTTCCCCCACGAACAGCAAATATGGTCGTTCCTCAGTGCTTTTGGAGCACACGGTAAGCGCATCCTGGAATATTCTTATAGAACAACATTCGAGTCACGGACATCACCGTCAGTGGCCTTCTCACTAGTCTTCATGACTATTTCCGAGAGAAGAGTAGTAAGGTTGTGGCTGAAATCAACTTCATCAAAAGGAAACAGCAACCAGGAGAGTCTTTCGACAAGTGCTGGTTTTCTCTCAAGATATGGCTGAAGAAGCGGAGATTTGCAATCATTGCCGCGATGCACAAATCGTCCGGCAGATCGTTGTCGGTATCTGCGTCGCCCTCGAAGAGAAGCCACCTTCCCCGCACTGGATCGAGCTATTGCTATTTGTAGAAAAGAGTCTGCAACAAATCTTCTTCTTAGCTCACCAACGCTGAGATCCAGCAAATCCAGCACACTCCACAAGCCAGACCAAGAGCTCGATCCACAAGCCAGTTCCAACCCACCACCACACGTTTCCCATCGCAGAAAGGGCCAATAAGACATGCGGAATCTACGGCAAGACCCATGCATCGGGCGAGCGAGTTGTCCCTGCAAAAGGCCGAACGTGTACGGCTTGCTACAAGAAGGGTTATTACGCTGTCATGTGCAGAAGCAGTAGAGTCTCTTCTGTCTACGTACCACGTATCAACAAGTTATCGTCGAGTTCGGAGGAGTCCAAATTTTGCAAGCTCAGAGCTATACAGCTCAGTTCTTCTCCATGACCGGCAATTCGTTAAGCTACCTCAAGCATGTCCTCCCGGACAGTGGTGCATCAGCCAACCTTATAGTGTATACAATGCCCTACTAGTTGGAATCGACATCAACAAATGTATGAAGCCAGAAGGCCAGCTCACAGCCGCCACAGCCTCAGCATCAACATCATTGGCGAGATGAAAGTCCAGATCATGTACAATGACTTCATGACTCCGGTCACATTCCAGATTTCCAATGAATATCAAGGAACACTCTTAAGTCTGGAAACATGTATTGAGCTTAGAATCATCCATGTAGCCTTCCCAAAACCAATACCACAAATCAAATCAACTCAGTGCTCTACGCCAACAGAGACTCTTTCGAGTCCTCGCCCACCACAACCTGTTCGCGTCTAACTAAATAATATCAGATCGCCCTCGCGTCCGAACAGGGAACGTCTCTCCTTATATCAGTCCACACACGTCACAAAGGAGAATTTTGATCCTTCCAAGTCGAATGGGGTCAAACAACTCGCAACCATATTTCACGCGATCCCATCTTTCCAGAGTTCGCAGAGGACCAGGCCGGCGGGATGACGGGCCAGAGGGGGACAGGCCCACCCACCGAGTGACGTGGCCCGATTTTTTATGAATATGCCAACTGTGCCCCCCCATAACACTATAGCCCCCCCCCCAAAAAAAAAGCCTGGGCCTGCTACCGGGTCTGCAGAGGATACTCAGAGAGACTCACTATCTCAGTTACTATCTATCCTGGAAGGACCTGACATGCAACATCTCGGCCCAAAGATCAAGCCATACGCCAAAATTCTCCCCCATTAACTGTTGAAGAAAACTTAATCTCTTTGGTGATAGGATCGTCATTCGGCATCGCAGGGGCCCAAATCCTTCAGAGGCTGCCACTCAAGCCATCAAGGCTCTGAAAAAAACTTTGAAAAGAGCATGCCAGACAGTACTCTGGGAATATCGGCGGATATACGCAACATCACGGAAGCGTGCGAGGAATGCCAGTTTCGGAGACCAAGTCTCCCCCAAAGAGCCGCTCGAATCAGAACCCCGGCCCACTGAGATATTCAGGAGATTGTGACGAACTTCTTCGAAGCAGGAGGAAAACACGGCATGGCATGGTGGACAGAACTCAAACTTCCTCACCTCCACAGATTTTCAAATGCACCACCGCCAAGTCGCTTATTAACAACCTCCTCCAACACATCTTTATCTTCGGCAGGCCCCTGAGAATCTTTTCAGATGGAGGTCCCAATTCACTGCTGCAGAGACGCAGGACTTCTTAAGCGCTGGGGTATCACTCAAAGAATATCATCCCCACATTTCCCGCAGTCCAACGGACTAGCGGAGTCTGCTGTTAATCCTTAAAATCTCTACTCCTAAAGACCTGGAGCCCTGAGTCCGAGGCCTTCCAGGAGGATTGCTTTAAATGCGCAACACTCCAACTCGTCATGGCACGCTATCCCCGATCAATTTCGGATAATCTCATTGAAAAGATCTAGGTTGGATAGACTAATTTACACGCTAGTATGCTATTTATATTCAAACGGATGTCATCTAAAGAATCAAATAGGCAAAAGAAACCGAAGACAATCATTGCAAGGCATAAAAATACAACATACTTTGCATGATTATAGTTTCAAAATGACTTTTTTCAAAAATTATTATTATATAAATGATGCATATTCCCTTGGAATAACTTGTTTCATCCCTAAAAATCCACATTATATGAGGCTCTCCTGAACAAAGCAGACATACTTACCTATAGTTTCCTTGTACCTTTAAAAATTTTTTCCTCTATATAATTATTTTCTACTTGATATAACAACTGCTCTCTTTTCATTACCTAAATGGCATGCTATGCGTGTTAAAAATACTATATGCGTTTAATTTAGCTACTACCGTAGATATGTTATATGCAGGTATAAGTTTATTATTAATATTATTTTGATAAGATACTAGATTCGATCGACTAATTTTGATGCTATAATGCTTATTTATATCCAGTCGGATACAATTCTATCAACCCAAATAGACGAAAAACAGCCTAGGAAAAAATGTCAACAAAAAAAAAATTTAGTAAATGTATTTGAAAAAATGACTACAAGTAAGATAAAATAAAAACAATTTGGGAATATGAAAATATATAAAAGGAAAACAATGACTTAAGGAAAAAACGGTCAAAATACATGGACTTTTGTGAATATGTACCATATATTGTCCAAAAATATGTTTTCTTCGAAATGATGGGTAATATAATAAAATACGTTGTTTGGAGTTTTGGAGCTGTACACTCAAAGATTGCCTATCCTTGAGTTTTAACCGGTGTTTTATATTTTACTATTTCTCATGACATTTTTTTCCAAGACTGTTCTTCAGGGCACCACACCAATGTAATTTATATTAACATTTTATATCAGCATTATATACATCTGAGATCTGTGAGTCAAATGTCAGATTTATGTTTGAACGTTCTGTTACAGATGAGTACTCTTCTTGCTCATTATGTAACCATCCTGTATTCGAAATGGTTTTTATATTTGCATTATTACTTTTAGATAAGTCCCTAAAACTATTTAAATATAAAATATATTTTCACAGTTTATATTAGAAATTGTTTAATTTAAAAAGGGCCACGACCCCTCACACTGCCAAGACGCAGCTAGGTTCATTGAACGCAGTGTCCCCACATAATTTATGCTGCATTGGCATTTTATTTATTGTTTTTTTTACATATTTTTATTCTTTTATTTCTTTATTTAGAACAGTTACAAATGTAACTAATGTGCCCCATGACAAATATACTCGATTACACACTTGATTATAGGTTTCATATATAATTGAAAATTATTGTAGCCGGATTTTTGCATTTTTTTTAGGATAATAAAAACCTTAAAGGAATATTTTGATATTAGAATAGCTAAGAAGCAGGCTTGTGACGATCAGGAAAAAAATAGCGATCCGATCAAAACTAGCGATAGAAATCTTTGCGTATAGCGATATAACGATCAGGGATTTTTCCGATCAGCGATCCGATCATTTAATTGCGATCAACAAAAATTACCTAAGTAATACTAATTCTAAGTAAACATTTAAAGTATATAAAGTCAAATCATTGAAGTATTCATCTTTATATGGCAATGAATGATAATTTCCCATAGCCTATGAGTCCAAAATAACGACTTCGCATAGGAGCCTGTCTGTATATTTTAGGACAAAAATATCAGAATGATTTTTTATCATAGCCTATGAGCTCCAACACTCTGGCTCCACAATTGACATATGTCTGCATATTTAAGACAGGAGATGCCAGAATAAAATGTTTCCCATAGCCTATGAGCTCCAAAACAATGACTTCTACATAGTCGCCTGTCTGTTTTTAGGGCAAAAATATATCAGGATAGCACACACTGCCTTTTTCCATTAGTATTAGTCTGTATTTTGTGTTTTCTAAACAATATTAGTTGTTGGAATGGATTTTGGTCATTGACAGATAGTTAAGTTTTAAGAAATGTAGGGGTTGTCTCAAAAATCCTTATTAAAAACATTTTTTCTTTTTAGTTATTTTATACAAATTGATCGGATCGCTATTTTTTAGTGATTTTTACGATCAAAGAATAAAGATCAGGACCTTTGGCGATACTCCGATCAGCGATCATAATATCGCTATATCGCTATTGATCGCCGATCAGAAAAAACTCCGATCAACAAGCTGCTAAGAAGTAATATCTGTTTCTTACAAAGATATCTAATTCAATGTAAACTTTGTTTCATATGGATTAAGTCACAAAAATACACATAAACATTCGTTTAATCATTAGGATCCATAATGGTTTAATATAAACACATATAAACAAATGAGTAAGCGATGTGGAGAGGAAATTTAGGACATACAAGGATTAGTCTAAGTTGGAGGGGAGGCCCAGAAGTGTTTTTTTTTGCGACGTAGAAGTAGTAGAAGGTGTGCTACCTTTACTATGCTAGGAAGAAACATGACTCAGTTCCGTAGAAATCCTCGTGCAATGGAGTTTCAAACTTTATCTAACTTACACATTACATCGTAACTGCGTGTTTCTTCTCTTTTTAAGGACGAATAAGAATAAAAAACACTAATTTGTCTCATAGATGGAGCCACAATCATATTTCTTATTAATAATATAAAAATAATCGTGGCATCCCTAGAAATATGATTGGTTAAAAAAATCGAGTATAAGCAACACGGAAAATAAAGGATAATATGTAGATGGAAACAATGTATATAAACATTAAATAAATTCTAGTAGAGAAGTAAAACTCAAGTAAATGTCGAAAATGTGTATACAAATGATTATAAAAGTTCAAAAAGAAATTCCATTGAAAACTAAGATGCAAATCAATCTAAGGAGATTAATTTAAGTATTATTAGCAGAGCTGGTATTCGGTATCACCGATTTGGTATTCGGTAGATTTATTATATATCTACCGAATATCGATCGGTGCGTTAGATTAGAAAGAGAAATTTATTTATGTATGTATCTGCTCAGTGACTTCTTCATATGCATTTAGATTCGGACAATTTATAACTAAAGACAATTAAGTACATAATTTTTTTAGATATTAGTTCAAATTTAATGCATGCTTTTTATATAAATCATATATGCACTCGGATTAAGGAGGAAATGGAGGTAAATTATTTCCTTAACTGTCTTTTGTTATAGGTTATCCGATATTAAATGCGCTTTCAGCTCCTGAATTGTTTATTCATTTCGCAAAGTTCAACTTCGTCACACCAGGATACGCTTCCGTTATAAATACGATTTATATTGCTAGTCGCAGCTCTGATTATTAGTTATAATATTAAACAATTGTTAATTTTACTTTCCAAAAATCAAAACAAGAAAGATATAGATTCCAGAATCCACAACTGCATATCCAAATAGATCTTCGGTCTACGTCTTGGTTTTTGCTTAACTAAAGGAGTCTAATGTCCTAACTGAAAGCCCAAAACAAACCCTTCTTCTTTATATGTACATATATCCTGGGATAAATAAATCCGAAATAAGCACAGAAATGGCAACTGCAAAACCTTTCAATTATGAAGTACGTAAAATTAATCAGTTTGTATGAGCCTTTATGGACAGCTTATCGATTTCCAAAAAATACTTTGTCATTGAATGGAAAAAGATCCTTAGTTTTTATATCGCTATGGTGGTTTTTTCAACAAATAACAATATATCCATTTATCACGGCAACTATGAGCCAAATATGATACTTGATTTTAGGACAGTCGTATAATAGGACAGGCTGGGAAATCCTAACGGGGACTTGGCCAGTGTCCATTCAAGAATTATCAAGACATGTACAAATAAATGAGAGCGAGAAACTGTTAATTTTCAACAAACAAGGAACAAAGAAAGTGGAAGATAGTTCAATGTTATAGAAAATGAAATAATAGGAATCCATTATACGGATTTTGTGGATTTAACTTTAATGTTTCCGGCTGTAGATTTGATGGTAGTACTTTTGATAAATGAAGTAAAGAAATGAGGAAATAAAATGACTTTAGCAATTTCTCTAAATGTATTCTAACTGTCAATTGTTTGTTGTTTGTCTGAAGCTAGTAAATTGGATTATTATATGTTTATATATATACATATATGTATATATATATATATATATATATATTAAGCTTGTTGACGTTCGTGATTATTGTTGTTCGTGTCGTTCACCAAAAGTTATGGTTCGTAGTTCATCGTTCGTTGTTCATGTTCGTTTATCGTTCGTAATTCTCAAAACAAATTACGACATTTATAGAAAGGGTATTTTTCCCTTGAAAAAGAAAAATCTGTGTCATTTTTTTGGCGCCAAAAACGAACGATAGGAATTTTTTGTTGTCGTTCGTCAAATTTTTGTCGTTCATCATTCGTGAACGACGAACGATTATAAATGAATGAACGACAAAGCAACAAGTCTGATATATATATATATATATATATCCCTATTTTGGCTCAATACATTTGCATCCGGTGGATATGAATAAGATTTATAGCTTTTAAAATGAGTCTACCGAATCTAGGATCTTAAGATGAGTTTGGCCAAAAAAACCTTCCCTCACAGGATGCGAATCTGCTCCCTCAAGATTGAGAGTCTAGCAATGTTTCCACTGAGCTAACATGCTCCTTTGATTAATATTATTCTTTCTCAGAGCGTTGATTTTAAACTACATATGTGTATGATGTTTATTCGTGTATTTTATTTTATGTATGTATATGTATATGCTCTTGTTATATATTCATGTCTGCTTCTCTGTTTGGATGTACATAATATATTTAATGAAAAAAGTGTGTTTCCTCAGTTTGAAAAAAGCGTGTTCAACTCTTTCTATGTTTTGGTTAAAATCATTAAAAAAAAGAGATAGGACCCTATTTACAATTTATATCGTTTATTTAAATAAACATGGATGCAATTATATTATACGGAATAGGAAAATAGCATTTGTAACTTCGTTAAACTATTGTATAAAATATGGTTCAAAGTTGGCTCATGGCTTTATTTAAATGAACATCTTCGATTTCAAATTTACCACACCTTAAAATACTTATGACAATACTAAAAATAATTCATCCTGTAAGAGATCCTAAAAAACATGTTTTTATTTTTATCCCTCGAATTAGTAGATTTGAATGTTTATTTTTTACAAGTCTTTAAATAATAAACCTTTTTGTATATAATGCTCATAACCCATGATAGACCCCAGAAGATCAAGGTCGTAGCTTGAAGACTGTTATCCTACAAGAAGATTAGCCGGGCCTTCAACATGATTATCGACCCGAAGAGTGATTGCCCCGGATAATGATTTTGAGATGACGTAACGTACATAATTATGTATGCACTCATTCGAAGTCTTTAGGCATAATAATAAAATAATGTTATAAAAAGTTCTGATTTACATGAATAACATATTTCTACTTTTGTGTATTTTTGATGTTTGTTACGATTTTATATGGAATTATATATTTATAATCTTCTATTATCATATATAAGTAAAAAAAGATCATGCTTAATGTAATGCAAATAAATGATATAAAAAAGGACCCGGTAAATACCGTACCCCTGACGACAGGAATAAAGAGATCGAGTCAGCTTGGCTAGAGTCACAGCCACACTCTGATTTAATGATATCATTCAGGCTTCTTTAGTAACTGAATCCCAGACCTTTGAAGGTTGACAGCTGCCATGACCCAGTTAGTAGAGGCTGTTTACGTAATTTCTTCAAGCTTTTCAGCTTGTGGCTTTAAACTTTTTTTTGTATTCCATCATGCCAAATCATTTTCTTTTAGATAACTTAATTGATACTCATGTAATTATTGGTTGGATTTTTAAGAAGAAAATATGACACATGACCGACAATTTTATTTGTTTTATTTGTATCCTTGGCTAGGTCAGCTTGTTTTTTTGGACTCCCTCAGTGTATAGGTTTTTCCTTGGACTCTTATATGTGATAAATTAAGACTTTCACTCCGTGATTGAGGTTTTCTTATTTCAAAAACATATATTACTTTTTTTTGTGGTGATAAACAAGACCTGCCTATCTACAATAGCTTTGATTTCCGTCCTTCTTTCCTTCTTCTAGTGGTTCAATTACCTCAATATTAAAGCATGATTTATAGTCGAACAACTGTGTGTGTGTCTATATGTACATAGTTTCTGGGAAAATAGCTTTTACTCCATGTAATCAAGCTTTAGAATGAATATCCGCCATGCAAAAAAATAGCATGAAAAAAATATTTCATAATAACTCTTAAATATAACCTGTGTTCAATCTAGATTCTTTAACTATGATCCTGTGGAGGTTGCAAACATTTTTTGTTGTTGTTCTATGAATCACAACTTTAGTCATCCGTAATTACATTAAAATGTTAGCAGAGTACTCAAAAGGACATAGTTTCAACAATATTGTTGGATTCCTTAACAATGAAGGTTACGAAATATTTTTTATAACAACTATATCAATGGCAAGAGATTACAGAACTTATTCCAAAATTATTTGCAATCAAGGGCATTAAAGAGTACGAGCAAGACCTTTGATCCACAGCACATTTATAAAGTTAAATCTCTTTAAGAGAAAATATAAATAATAATAATATACGTGTCAGTTCATCTGATAAAAAATATGCATGTAGGAGTCCCAAACCGCTGATCACCTAATCAACAGATACCCATCGCTCTCATATGAGAGATACCAAGTCATGCAAGAAGAGGATGAAGATCTTCGTATTATTACATTTAAAAGATACAACCAAATTGATTCTAACTTTAATTTAATTGCTTAATAACTAGATTATAAAATAATATCTATAATGTAATACTCAATATCCATTTTTGCTGTTGTAGCCCCTTGTGTGGTGGTGTTCTTTTGCTGTATGTATGTATTTGCTTTTATCAATGTATATTTTTGTAATATTTGTATTTACTATGGTGAGACAACAAAAAATTATTAACTAACTAAAACTAAACATCTGATGAAAAAATGAGTTGCTATTATTTTTTAATCCCATAGAGTTTCGATATAATTGCATCCGTGTGAGTATAAATATATATAAGCAATATAGCATCAAAATTGACTATCAAACATAGGATTTTTCAAAACGTTTGACCAAAATTGACCTTCTCCTATCGGAGTCGAATCCTCAACATAGAAAGAGGGAGGCTTGAACTCGCCTTAATACGAGAGAAAATACAAATATATATTCGTTCAAGCTAATCCATACAAATTTAGTTGCTATTACATTTCAATCTGATTGCAACTTACTAAAGTGATATAATTGAATAGTTCCCCATAAACTCCTTCCATTTAAAGACAAGGAAACGAGCCTTAATAAGAGTGGACTCTTATCTATGTTTTTGGGCGGGAGACATCAGCTCCCCTTTTATATTTCAAGACATTCCTAAGGTAACTATGTATAACACAATCACCATACAATGACAAAAGTCATATAAAACATATTTAAATCAAATAGATAGAATAAATAAAGATGAAAGAACCATAGCGATATAAAGAAATAGAGAGCTTATTCCCTCAAATTAGCAAAGAAGACATCCTTCAGCGTATTCAGGACACAATGACGTATTTTTATGAAGAATCCATCTCCAAACATAGGGATATAAAGATTAGAGAGCTTATTCCCTCAAATTAGCAAAGAAACATCCTTCAGCTGTATTCAGGACACAATGACGTATTTTATGAAGAATCCATCCTCCAATAGCAGAGAAACATCGTCGTTCAGCTGACTTCTGGACACAATGAAGTATTCTCTGAAGAATCCATTAAGCTCTCTATATCTTTATATCTCTATGGAACGAACAGATAAAACAAAACAAAAAACATATAGAAAACTGCTAAATACAATAAATCAATATCAATCATATATACATATTCATTTCCAATAATAATGTTTTATCGAAATCGATGCCCCTCGGGAGGGAAATCGAATCTAAAGTCTATACAATGTCTACTGTATCCCTACGTCTTGTCACCTATTGCTAAGCCACCCACCACCTAAAGGAGACTACAAATTTTCATTAGACCTTGTGTTCATGTTTGCTCAGGGGTAAATGGGTAGTACTCATTGCTTACATGCATGCTATGGACTCATATTCGTTTTAATACTTATATAAAAGTAAGAAAAGCCTTCCGCAATGGGATCTTTGTAACGTGGTCCATGCAACAGGTCCAAATAAAGCTCTTTACCACGCCTACGTGATTTTGAGCTGAACGCGGTCATTTCCGCATTTTTTTTAAAAATAAAAAGATATCCAACATCTAGGAATCTTGACAGCCTTACTACTATTAAAAGTATTTTCCTAGAATGACTCAAAGAGGAAATAAAACTAGATTTTTTGTGAAGATAGCCTTCTGATAAGAAGGTTTTATCATTCACATAGTAATCAAAGTGATGAACATAAGAATACACATCTAAATTACCGTCTCACAGCAAATTGCCATATTTATTTATATTAATAAATGGAAGTCATTTTTCTGAGCTCTTAGAGCAAAGTATTTGTTTGACAATTATATATAGATATATAATAACATTGTATTTCCTATTTACCTTATCAGTAAAAACACTTACAACTGTAATATATACTTCATAGTGTTAACTAAAATAACAAAAAGGATTTTTGGTTTGTTTTAAAAAGGTATCGTTTGTTTTCATAGAGATATAAGACATAAGACATTATTGGATTCTTCAGGACGTCATTGTGTCCAGAATACAGCTGAAAGACGATGTTTATTGCTATTGGAGGGAATACGCTCTCTCGTATCTTTAATCTCTATGGATTATCCATAGAAATACGTCATGTGTCCAGAATACAGCTGAAAGATGTTTCTCTGTAATTGGAGGGAATAAGCTCTCTATATCCTTATATCTCTATGGTTTGTATAGCTCCTAGATTAGACCCACTTCACCGGAACTTCATCCGTATCAGGTCGTAGTCATATACCTAAGAGTATTCTTATTACATACATAATAGGTCAAGTTTTTAAGCATTTAAAATATTTAAAATGAAATGCTGCTGAAGGGATGAAACTCGCGCTCTGATCTATCCCTTAAGCACCATCATTTTTCCTTAATGGCGGACAACCAAAAGTAATACGAGTTTCTTCTTGCTTCTCAAGAGTCGGCAAATTGGAACTATGACATTTCCCATCTTGTAGAGATGCCTATTGAAGCGATATGTCCGCTGACCATTCAAACAATGACGCAGATTTGGGCTCCTTTATACTTGAGATCTAGCTTATGGATTTGGTATAAAGACTGACGACAAGTGCGCTCATCGCACTTAAAAAAGTTATTTTAATATATTAAGTGAATTCGCCTTTATCTTCCTGATTTTATTTAGGTATGATAGTGACTATTAATGACATCAAAATGATATAATAGTGGTAAGAGATCCTCTGGTAACCTATTGATTTGTCAAGATGTACCTTACATATTAAAATGTTTTAAATATTGCATATTTAAATCATTTAACACTCGCTGATCTAGACATCTTCGATATATTTCCCGGATGTCCATCCTAATTATGGGAAAAGATGAAAAAGTACCTCAATGTATGTCTCGAAACATCGACTTCGAGTTGGCCGTTATACATAATATAAATGAATAATTCTCTTTTGATCAGTACATATGAAACATCATGGATCCTATTTCTTCCTTATCTGTATAAGCAAATACAAGACTCGTGTATTATCGACGAGAAAATCGTGGATTCTCTCCAATTGTATTCAATGCCTCAGACTCATCAAATCGACACAAAATAATTTAGCTTTAAAATTACAATATATATATATCAGATTTGTTGACGTTCCCAAAAAAATGTCGTTCGTCGTTCACCAAAAGTTATCATTCGTCGTTCGTCATTCTGAAAAAAAATGACGACGTTTTTTAGAAAGGAATTTTTTCTCGCCATTCTGAAAAAAAGTTATGACGTTTTTTTAGAAATTTTTGAGGCCAAAAAAAGAACGACGAAGGATCATGAATTTTCTTATCGCTTGTCGTTCGTAAAACACTTTGTCGTTAGTCGTTATCGTTCGCGAACGACAACAAATGAACGATATATCAACAAGTCATAGATATATATAATTTTATAGCAGACAGTAATTTTGAACTGAATTTTCATTTAGACATAATATCGAATAACCGGCTTATTAAGCGGACGAATTCGAAACTGTGGATGAAGAGTAAACGTTAAAAAGCCCGAAGACAACTTTGCCCAGTCGGCTCATTCCAGAATCGACCAAGAAGTTAATTCCAACCCGTAAAGTCCACCCATGTCTTTCAACTCCTTTTTCAAACCCATGTATTTTATGACTCTGGGAAGCCTTAAAGCATTTGGGAGAAAAGAAAATCTTCTGTATGAATACAATGTTCTTTGATATTTCGTATAAACCTCACAAAGACAAGGATTCATATCTTAAATCAAAAGCAGTTGAATCATAAAGGGATTCATGATATCAAGAAATATGTATTTCTTTCTTGATCTTGACGAATCCTTAGCTTTAAACATGTATTAAAAACTATATGATGATATCAGAACATATAGTGCTATGAGGACGAGGTGCGTTAAAGAGCAAATGTCACTCTAACTATGATTCGTTGAGCTATTGAATGAATGTTATTTTATTAAAAGGTATCGAAGGGAATATCAAAAAAAAATCCTTGCCCTTTCCCTATTTTATTGGCTATAGATTTGAGGGTTGGAAATGCCATCAGAGACAGGAAAGTTCATATAGCCATAAATTAAAAGCCTCCCAAAAGCCAAAAGATGTTCAATGTGGACAACGTTAAATGCAGTGATAAATGTCGTTTCTTAATAAGGAGTCCGTCTCTTAAACGAAATGCAGCATTCATGTTATGGGCATTTTCGAAAGAATCAACATGCATGACGTCATTGGTATTTATTGTATGAATTCCCTTTCCTCCATTCCCTAGTACTTTAATATAATGTAGAGTAGCAGCCATTTTAACTACATTTATGACGTAATCAAGTCGGTAAAATGTTTCTTCTCAGTTAAGTATTTAATTATTAACAGCTATGAGGTAAATTATGATTTATTTCATAATGCCAACTGATCTTTTTAAATTATTCCCGCGCCTTTTCTTTCAACCAATCATATATAGGAGGGGAAAAGTCACAGTAAGATATCTTAACAAGGCTAAAGAAGAACATTTATGAGATCAAAGTACTAGCAAAATTGTCAGGGATGAATGGATACGAATCCTTGATCTCTAGCCCTATGATAAGCCCTTTCCAAGTGTAGTAAGAGTTATGTCAATGATAAGAAGGAAAAAGAGATAATTAAATAAAATACATAATGAATCAGAGTTTTTTAATGTCTTTGAGATTATATTTGAGCAGAGATCGTTAGTATGTTGAGTGGGTGGTAGAATAATATTGTAGTCATTCATTAAAAGTCCCTCATAATTGCTTGTTTAAAGGGCATTTCCTTAAGGATGCCCATCCTTGGTTGTACCATGTATGGAAACATGGATAATACATGGCTCTTAGATCAATTACAAGCTGGAAGGCGAGAGGAATACGTCTTCTTTAACCTTGTGTCCCACATGGGTTTTGAGAATTATAAATCAGAAGGAATGAGAGTAAGAGTTCAAATATAGCAGAGGCTTGAAATTTATTGATTGAATGAACATTGTTATTTATGGCATTGATCCCCCAAAAGTAATGCCACTTTTAAACAAGGTTTAACTCTCAGAGTGGATAGAGA
>CP045902.1:12771478-12783004 GCA_013387185.1 Caligus rogercresseyi
TATAGTTACTACTCTAGTTAAAATTTACAAATAAACTATAGCCCATTAATAAAATCTGAAATTAAAATAGTTATCATTGACCTTATAAGAGTATACTTGATGCTAATTTATCACTTAGGTCCTACCTAATCTGGTCTAGCCATAGGAATTGCAGAGAATATTAATTACCTACCTAATTATATTATTAAACGTTTTGATGTTATATAAAACATAATTGTCTTACTTCACTTATAGGATCTAGAATGGAGTCCTTAGACAAGATACTGGCTCTGTAATAATTTTTAAACACAAATCTGACTGTGGCCACTTCCGTTTCCAAGTGAATTACGCGAAGTAAAAGGGAAAAAGTTCCTTTAATGTTTTACTCTCATTTCCTGAATGAACCTCTTCAACGAGCCCACAATGACTCGATATTAACAAAGAAATACAAAAAAAGCAAGGCCACTGAGTTTTGCACTAATAATAACAAATATTAAAAGTATAAGTATAAAACATAGATGTCGAATGAGTGGATCAAGTGTATATTTCGGGTGTATCAAATCAGAGTATCTGTGACATATATATGCGGTAAATAAAAAGGATAAAGAAATTATCCCAAGTGGAAAGGAACTCCGTTGAAATTTGTCCTAATTATAATAAATATTACAATAAAGAAAGGTAAATAAATAGATGCAGCATGAGTGATCAATGTATATTTCGGTATATCAAACAAGAGTATTTGTGCTAATATATGCGCTAGATGTAATATAATACTGAAGAAATAAATAGCATAAAAGGAAAGGGACTTCATCGAAACTATTTGTACGATCATAAACATGATTTCGTAATCAATGTTTGAAGATGGACAGGGCACAAGGGGGGACTCTTTCATTTGTTTCTTGAGAAGAGCAATGCCTGAGAGACTTCTTCTTCTAGACGTTCGAGTCCAAGAGACGTAGGAGGAGACTTCATGAGTTGGAGCTCCGTAGTCATCCGAGACAAATCCGGAAGAGGGGGATGGAGCGGAGGTAGATATTTTTGGAAGCCGAAGAGTAGGAATAGGTCATGAGGACTCCTCTTTTCACGATCCAGGTGCCCAAAGACTCCACTTCTATGTGTAAAGTCACTATTTCTCGATCCCAAGACTCTTCAGGATGGGAATAAGATAATTATCTCTCTCTCTCTCTGTCCTGTTCTCTATTTGGCTGTCTTATCGTGTTGTGGCTCTCTCTCTGTGTCTCTCTCGTATTCCATTCTCAACTCTCCTTTTTGTTTCCTTTTTTTTTTGTCTCTCATTCCCTTCCAAAAATAAAATAAAATATACCATGAGTCCCTAAAATATGGGGCGGTGTACGAAAGTATACCTAGCCGATTAGAGATAGAAAATCGGGCGTGTGAAAGGAGAATGTTTGAATGGAATGTTGTGGGGATCGGCGGAGGTACACACTCTCTGAGGTATATATGCCTCTAGTATAGTATTATAATTAATAAATTGAACCTAAGATCTTCTCTTAGGCTAATGTTCCGTGATAAATGAAGAATAAATTCCACCCACCATCATATAACTAGACTCTCCACAACGAAGAAAAATTAAAGTCACTTAAAGAGATCTTCTATGACTCAGATGGCTGCTCCCACTTGCAAACCATTTGATATTCTTGGGAATGGAAAAAAATAAATCCTTCAATAAATATCCATTGATAACCCATAGCGATATAAGATATAGAGAGCTGATTCTCTTCAAAAGCATAGAAACAACGTTCAGCTGAATTCTGTAGTTCAAAATAAGCAAAGTAATTTGACCTACGTCATCGTACGCTGATCATAGAGATAGATTATATTATATGATCGGCTACGAGGACGAAGTACAATTAATTTGTTTATAGTGGACACAAAAATACAGATGAAGGGAATAAGCTCTCTATATATTTTTATCTCTATGTGTGGACACACTGACGTATTTCTCTGAAAAATCCAATAAGCTCTCTATATCTCAATGTGATTTCCACAATCTTTCTTATGTTTAAACAAAAAATAGTCCTTTAAAATGACGTATCTGGAGATTACTCTCTTTGTAATTTCTCCCACTTTCTATTCCTTAAGAATGTGTAATTAGACTTTGACTGCTTAGGGATAATAAAAAAAGACTTCTTCTCTTCTTCTTTGTTCCATCAGCTGTTGACTCGACATTGATCTTCCTTTTTATTTAATTAGTATGTATATTCAGTTATTAGTAGTTAGGTCGGTGTTTAATTATATAGACGCATGTAAAAAAAAGTTAGATGAATATTTTCGTTTAAATGCAATTTTGTTCATAAAAATACAAATATATAGAGAGCTTATTCCCTCATCTGTATTTTTGTGCCCAAACTAAACAAAGTATTTGAACTACGTCATCGTAAGCTGATCATAGAGATAGAATCTATCTCTATGATCAGCTTACGATGACGTAGATCAAATTAGTTTGTTATAGTGGACACACAGAATACAGCTGACGATGTTTCTCTGCTCCATATTGAAGGGAATAAGCTCTCTATATCTTTAAATCTCTATGATTATATTCCGTATTTAAAGGTCCTTAATTATTTAATTATTACTGATAATAATTATTATCAGTGTGTACTCTAATCTGGGAAGAGAAATAATTAAATATGTAAATTTGTACTTCATTTTTTTATCTTTTTCTATAATATTTATTAAAATGAGATGATTGTGTAGTACTTAACATCAAAACAATCGTTGTCTAAAATTTAAACTTCTAAAAAAAAATTGACAACAATTCAATTTTCTAAATAATAACTTTTACTAAGCGTTTAAAATACACAACAATAAAAGGAACGAAAATATTAGTAAATTTGAATAACTTTTTCATCAGTTTAAAATATCTTGACCTATTAAAGCCAGGTGCTCAAAGAGTATCATCGAATGCATCGGATGGTAGGAATGCCTCTATCTCACGATTATTCACACGAGGATCTTGCATCATCACGGCATCAATTGATATGGTACATATAATGTTTTTAAGGACCTTCAGCGAATTTAAAAGTGAGTCGGCGCGATTGAATTCATGAATCAGTTTTTCGTAATGCTGTTAGGATGCTATGCAAATATTTTTTTCTTTTGTCTTTATAATGTTATTTGAGAGATTATATCCTTTTGGTCAAATTATTTTTTATCAGTCACTGCAAACAAAACAAATTAATGGTTGACCATCAAAACATCCAGAGATCAAACTGATAAGGGAAATGTAATATGCTCCTGGCGACACGTAGTGTTGGCTAGGCCAGAATAATAAAGCAATCTGCGTAGGCCACTAAAGCATCACTCCTCGTGGCTGTAGAGGTGAGAACATTAATAGAAAAAAAGAAATGTATCCTTAGAATAAAAATAGTCTCTTCTAACATCCATTGACGTCATTGTCGAATCCTTGAATTGACTCCTGCATTTCACCTATCATATTAATTGAATAAAATACTCCTCTTACTCGGGGAATAAAGATTGTATATTTTGTTTGTTAACATATGTCGATAAATGGATCATCACTCTGACTATCGGACATAGAAAAATAAGCAAACAGTGTATTCAAATGAAAATATCCTGTACGTTTGTAGTTTGTTGAAAACAATAAGTTCCTCAATAAATATATTTAATCAACATGTACATGTTTTTGTGGATACCACAATGTCATGCATACGTATTCCATGTTATTGACAAACAACCTTTCCTTACTTGATGCTTATTGTTGTTAGAAAGCTTATGGCCAAGGCTTTTAGACTTATTCCAAAGACTCTATTACTTATGTTCAAATTATTGTCCTACTCTGCATTTTGAATAGCTTTAATAGAAAAAAGTTATACATATTTAAATGAGTTAAAATTTTAAGAAGTTTGATATTTCTTGTTTTCAAAGAGAAAAAATATTTTTAGTTATTTTTAAATTTATATTTTCTTTCATTTGATGGCGTTTTTTATACTTTCTCACCATCAGATGAGTATATAGGTATATATTATATATGTATATATTATAGATATATATATTATGGAAACGTCTATATATACGCTCACAGGCTTGATATATATATATATTATATATATTATATATATCTATATATATATGATATATTATATATATATATATTATATATAATATATACAGGAAACGGAGTGGGAAGAATTATCCACCGGGACAATTATGGCCCTCGCCGGCCTTATATAGGCCCCAATAGCCATTGGAAGGCTCTCAACGGCTGTTTATGTTTTCTTGAGGCCAGCGGCCACCGGAATAGTACCGGAACTCGTGCTGGCCTCTCTGCCCCTGTATAGATCTTATATATAATATATATATATATATATATATAGATATAATATATAGTATATATAATCTATATATATATATATACTATATATATATATATATATATATATATATATATAATATAAAGCTGTGAGCGTTACACTTTTTTTACGTTTAGCGTTAAAAAAATAGCGTTTCCGTTCAGCGTTCCATTCAATGTTTTGGCGTTCAGCATTCGTTAGCTTTCAGCGTTCAAATATTTTAAAAAATAACAATGTGTAATTTTGAAAATGGAAGTACTATTTAGGGTTTATAAGAAAAATGAGCCCGAACCGACTTTCAAATGATATAAATTTGACTGGATCTAACCCAGGGGTTCCAAACCTGGGGTCCGTAGAACGTTCACTACATAAGAGGGTCGCAAACTGGATTTTGGAAACCCTGATCAAACCCCAGGCTTGTATATATTTTTTCTACCCAAGTAACAAAATAATTATTATTTTAGTAGTTTTCCATACGTAAAAGGCAAAACCGCCAGTCACCATGAAAAAAGCTTAACTATTTTTAATATAATAAAAACAATTTCAGATCAACTATTGGTGAAAAAAGTGTCGCGATGACCAGACTCGCTTATCTTGGAATAAACGGAGTCCGAGTTCGATATTAAGAATCTGCAAAATATTATTTTAAACCTTAGATGTATGATAGCTGAATCCCTACTTCTTCCGTAATGGATACATTACATTTTTAATTATAATCATATTTAAGGTGTATAAATCAAGACAAATACGAGATCAAAGCTATATAATACAAAATAATATTATAAAACCATATTATATGAATGCATCTTATTTACCTCTTATAACATAATAAATAATTATCTATAATCATCAAAATCCTTATACAATTGTGACATGCGATATAAAATGTTTACCAAACTATGCTAATTAGTGACTAGGAAGCGTATAATAACTACCTTGTAAATATATGTTTGTGCTCGTAGACTGTCATTTGTGCTCCTTGACGAAATGAAAAAGCTGACGAAATTAATACTGTCCCCAGTATCCTCGTATCCGATTCCTAAGATTTTAAACTCTCGAGCCCTCCTATCCGAGTCCTAATATTTAACCTGTGTGGTGTTCAATTTTTGTAACACACCACTCTTCGTGGGTTGGTGGACCCGCGCGTTTTGGGGCTCTCAGCTAAACAAAATAAACTATTTTATGGTTAAAAATACTCAAATGATCTTGTCCTTATCTCAATTACAAGCAATATAAACAACAAAAATGATAAATAATAGTCTTGTACCTTCATTAGGTCACATTTATAAATAAACATCACTTCTTTTTGTTGTTGTGGGCTGTAACCGAGAGTAATGAAAAATATCAGAAAATTTTACTAAGTCTCTCTCCTCACACACAAGATATGAGTGCCAGATCAACTGCAATAGCATCAACTTACTTCAGGCTTTGCAGGTGAGGTTCTGTAGGTTGGATGGATGGTGCACAAGACCTAAAATTCCACTTTCATTGACCCGGGTCCAGCAGACCCGAACACCCTCTATGTAATGTACATGGTAGGGGGTGGTGTATGGTGTGTGGTCACTGAAAACGTGTTGTGATATATGTCTTCACAGAAAATGAGCCAAGGCCAATGAATCTGATGAAAATAATTAAAATTCGTATTACTTTTCTTTGAGACAAAAATGAAAATGGGTCCCACAGACCCGAACACCACACAAGGGTTAAGTTATCGAGTCCACGAATCCGAGTCCATCGAATGAGCAGACTCCATGATTCGGATCCACAGCTCAGATGATATCCCTAGTCAGACTTAATCCCAAATTATTTAAACAATAGTTGCATCACTAAATACTAAATAGTTGTTTATTTTGTAATAAGAATGAATGAATAAAAAGGTCATTCAATTGCAAGTAATTGTGTGTTAATTTTTGTCAATTGGGTTAAAATAAAAAAAAGTGCTTAACTATTCTATAGAGAGCCTTGGGAGAGTAGTTATTATTTCTTATATTTTTTCTATAATATTTCATCCCCTTGTTTATATCCCAAAAAAAAATACTCAATCAAAACTACATTGAAATGCTTGGAAAAAATTGAACGCTGACGCAAAATCTTAATTTGCGTTCAACGTTCAGCGTTCTAAGAAAAGTATGCCTTCCGTTCAGCGTTCCGTTCATTGAACGTACGTTCAGCTGAACGCCGTTCAATTTTCCGCTCCGTTAACAAGCCTGAATATAACCATCCGATTGTCAATCGGTACGGTATTTGGTAGTTTCTAATGATATGCGTATATCGGTTGGTATTTGAACCTACCATCGATGGTATCGAATACCGATTTACATTTGGTAGTCGCAGCTTGATATATATATATATATACAGTAGGGGTTCTTATTTTTTCAAATGTTTGAAATGTTAGAACATTGTGGATTTTCTGTTTCTTGGTGATAAAAGAAGACGACATACAAAGTTTGAAAAAAATCGGTCAACCTTACGAGGTCGCGCAACGAGGTCAAAGTTTTAAAAATTTAGTAAAAATATAGTTTTCCGCAAATCTCTTCAAAATGGTGGACGTTAAGACTTCAATAATAATTATTAATGTTAAAGGAAATCTAATTTACTACCAGACGTATGTTTGATTTTTTTTAATAGAACAAAGTTTTAGTAAAACAAAGAAAAAAAATGGAGTGTGTAATGATTAGCATATTCATAGCTTTTTTGTATCAATTAACTTCACTCGCCTGTAGAAGATGACTTGTTCGCTTCAGAGTAAAATAGTATTTTTAAGTTTAGTACACCTTTGAATGATAAATCCAAAAATGGCCTTGGCTGCATTCTATCATTTCAAATTCAGTACAATCTGAGTTTACATCATATGATTCAGAGCCTGTATTGACCTTTAAGAAATGGATTATGAAAAAAATTAATAATAATGGTGTTTCTTAGATTTGCGTCAAGGTATCCTCTCAAAATTTTTACCTTGACTTTGACGCATTTATAATCCATTATATGCGTCATTTTGTACGCGAGATATTGTTTTTTAATGTACATATAACTCTCTACTTATTAAATTGACATGATTAGTACACCAAAATATTAAACTGGTGTACCCCATGATTTTAGGCATTTTTTTAATTTTTAAATTTGTTAATATAAATGTTCCCAATTGGGGAGAATAATGCAAATGTGAAGAAATTTTTAAAATTAAAATGTGGAGCATACTTTCACAAGACAGTGAACATAGTTTATCCAAGTGCCCCTTAGAATAAACAAATTTCTGTATTATGTGTTAAGTATCAGAATATACAAAGATAATCACACCAATTTGTGCCATTAAGTTATTTTCCCTTTTTTCTTTGGCAATGGAGATTATTTGTAGAAAGTAATTACATTTAGTTAGGTTCATTATTGCTGTTCTCATGAGGTCAAAATGTAACTTTACTCAATGTCAGGTCAAAGGCCCGAGGCGGGGGATCATAAGTGGGCGGCGCCCCTTATCAAGCTGGAGACCGCGCGTAGCCGGTTCTTCAGCTGTTATATATATATTCATATATATCAGGTGTGAGTGTTAGCTTTTTGCGTTCAGCGTTAAAAAAGTATAGCGTTCCGTTCAGCATTCCCTTCAATGTTTTTGCGTTAGGCGGAACGCGTTTAGCGTTCAAATATTTAAAAAAGCTGACGACGTTTTTTTTAGAAAAGAATCTCCAGAAAAAGTGATGACATTTTTTAGAAAAGAATTTCCAAAAATAAAAAAGTGACGACGTTTTTTTTAGAAATGAATTTCCGAAAAAAGTGATGACGTTTTTCTCAGAAAAGAATGATGTTTTTTTAGAAAAGAGTCTCCAAAAAAAGTCCAAGAAATGTTTTGGAAAAATGAACACTGACGCAAAACTCTTTTTGCGTTCAAGGTTCTAAAAAAGTTTGCGTTCCGTTCAGCGTTCCGTTCATTGAACGTGCGTCCAGCTGAATGCCGTTCAATTTTGCGTTTCGTTCACAAGCCTGTGATATATAACCTACTAGCAATGTGCCCGGCGTGCTCTCGGGCAAGGTCGGCACATGCAATTTGCCGATTTCAAGAGTTTGTAGGCGGTTTCAACAGCTCATGTCCTTCCCCAGATGATCTGGTTTGCTGACAATAGGAAGAGAGAGAGAAGAAACCTGTTTGTTTAACTTGAGCGCTCTCTGTGAAACTCTGCCTTGCTCGGGTTAATGTCTACCTGGATTCATTTATTCTTCTCCCTTTTTATTTCGACAATTCATCAATTTGAAGATACATACCAACATGCAGCGAGAAAAGTTCTTAGAAAAAAAAGTTCTTCAAAACATATTTTATGAAAAAAATCGCTTATTAGTCAAATTAGTCAAAAAATGAAAAAGGACCATTCTAGCCCAGTGTGGCCTAAAGGCCTTTTATTTTTTTCTCATGTCCTTCCCAGATGATAAGCGACGTGCATGCAAATTTTGAGCTGAATTGGCCCAGGCATGTGGCCGCCTACTTGTAACGGAAAGACAGACAGACAGGACAGACAACTCTACTTTATTTATATATATAGATAGATCGCTTATAGTCAAATTAGTCAAAAAATGAAAAGGCCATTTCTAGCCCAGTGTGGCCTTAAAGGCCTTTATTTTTTTTCATGTCCTTCCCCAGATGATAAGCGACGTGCATGCAAATTTTGAGCGAATTGGCCCAGGCATGGGGCCCCTACTTGTAACGGAAAGACGACAGACAGACAGACAGACAACTTAACTTTATTTATATAGATATAATATATAATATCCCCATGACGTAACGAAATTTCAAAAATAGTAAGAGGTTGCGTTGTTTTTATGTAAGCAATGTTACGAGCTTTTAAAAAAAATCCTAACAATAGAAACAGGCTTGTAAATTCAAATAAAAAACCAGCTCCTCTTCTTCACTTGCATACGAACATAAGAAGAGGAAAAATGTCACGACTTCGCGTATTCCCTCCATTATCTCTCCCGATCTTCTCTATACCCTCGCTCAAATGGGCCACGGGGACGAAATCGTCCTCGCAGACTCCAATTTCCCTTCCTTCTCAGTCTCCAAGTGTGGACCCAAGCTCGTTGATGCCTCCGGACACTCCATACCAGATCTGCTTCAGGGTAAGAAACTATTTTTTCCTAATATGTCTTCCTTATTAGGATTCATGTAATATATATTTTTATTTAGAGCCATTCTCCCTCTATTTCCCCTGGATCACTACGTCTTTAATCCCGCCATTGTCATGGAACTAGTCAACGCAGACAAAAAAAAGAACTTGAAGATTGATATTTGGAGTACCTACGAAAAAAATCCTAGCGGACTCCGAGGGTAGGGACATTCCTATGCTTGAGGTGGAGCGGTTTGAGTTTTACGAGAGGGCAAAGCGATCCTATGCCGTAGTCTCCACCGAGAAACCTCCATCTACGGAAACATTATTCTCAAAAAGGGCGTTATCGCCAAGGAGTAACTCTCTAATTTCCGCATTCTACTAATTAACGAATACATTTTAACTCTCTAATAATAAATAGCAATGAACAAATCTTTAAGCGAACCATATATATATTATTAGATGTATAGTAATAAAAACCTCTTCAAAAATATATATATTGTTGGCCTATATTTTTGTTTTCTATTTTAAGTGAATTTTTAGAGGGCTTTATAGAAAGCTTTCACTTTTAATATGTGCATTAAGTAAGCAAGAAGCATTGAAGCAGCATTTTAAGTATCAATGATATGTTCTAAGTGAGGAAAAAAGAGTGTGGCTTTATGCGTACTATAAATATTTGCTATTTGAATACGTGAAAACGAACAATATATCATGTTTAGATGCTCTCTGTCCACTTATCTTTTATAGTTGGTAATATTTCAATAGAAGTTACTTATAATAGGGTCAAGGACGGTTGATTAGGAATCCAAATATGCCATAATCGTAGCAAAATTGAACCTTAAGATGAATAACGGCTTATTTTTACTTGTCAACATATAAAAATGTATATATAAACTTAATGTATATATATTGGATATCACTTTGTGGCTAATAATAACAGATGACAATTAAATAATTTTCTTTTCCGAGGGTCAAAGTTGTCATGCGTTCATTTCATGTTGCAAAAAATGACAAGAGGACGGGTTTGCTATAAAAATCGAAGAGTTTTGATTATGTAAGCTTTGAATTTTTTAAAGTTTGGTTTTAATTCTTATAATATAAAAACATTACTTAATAACTAAGCTTTGCGAACACAATCAAGGTATCTACAGTTATTATCTTCCAATCAATGTATCTACAGTTATTATCTTTCCAAAGTGCAACTTTAGCTAGGTTTAGAAGTTTGATATCTATGACTGCGGCTTAGATACTAGTTTGCATTATTGAAGAGTCTCATGATGCAACTTGACAAGGTATTTGGCTCAAAGATATAATATTTGAGCAAATGATGATGTAAGCCAAATAAGATCTAATGCGGCACGTGATTGGCCAGTTGTATTGACTGTTCCATAAGAAATATCATAGAGATATGCAGATATAGAGAGCTCATCCCTTCGATAGAGAGAGAAACAACGTTCAGCTGTATTCTGTGTTCAAAATAACCAAAGTATTTGTACTACGCCATCGTAAGCTGGTCATATAGATAGATTCTATATCTATGATCAGCCTTACGATGACGCAGTTCAAATTACTTTGTTTATTTGGACACAAAAATACAGATGAAGGGAATAAGCTCTCTATATCTTTTTATTTCTATGAGAAATCTATACAAAATAGTTTTTAATTGGGTTGTGAGTGAACTAGAAGTTAATTGAGTTTCAGAAATTTATAAAATATTCTTTGGGTAAATGTTTTTTATTATATTCCTAAGGTATCATATTTATTCAGATCAAGAATAAACATGGATGTACGTTGTAAAGTCCTTAATATTATAAATATGAAATAATTGTGTTTACAGGGTTTTCCAAATGAATTTGAGTCATTGATATCTTAATTACTCTTTAAATTTGTTCGAGTGTTATCAATCCTATGTATATGATGAAAACATCTGTTTAATATTTTGAACAAAATAGAAAGAATATTTAGAAGTGAATAAATCGTGAGAGTTAATTTTTATGTAAGTGCAATGTTCGAGTTAGCAACAACTGTAGAGCAAAGAACAAAGGGTACGGAATATCCTTAAGCAGTCAAAGTCTAAGTAATATGTTTAAAGAATGGATAAGGATTAAATGACTAATGGTAAT
>CP045902.1:12783104-12800328 GCA_013387185.1 Caligus rogercresseyi
ATATATATATATATATATATAATATATATATATATATATATACAGGCGTGCGAGCGTTCAGCTTTTTTGGCGTTCCATTCAAAGTTCCGTTCAGCGTTAATTATTAACCCTTCCTGGAGTGTTATGGAACCCCATTAAAAATTATGAGCTTAAGTTATTTTTTTATTGAATATTTGAGGGGTTCTTTTCTGAAAAGCAACCCTTCAAGTGTAATTTAAAAAAATTATCGACCCAAAAAAAGCCTAAGACCAATTTTTAGAAAGGAATTTCAAAAAAGTGAGACGATTTTTTAGGGACTTTTTTTTACAAGGAATATCCAAATAAAGTGAGGACTTTTTATAATTTTTTTTATTGAATCCTTTAAAATTTAGAATAAAATTTATCTCCGTACCTATTATACTATATAAAAAAATTGAAACGCTGAACGAAGGGCTATTTCTTGACGTTCTGTTCAGCGTTCAATTTTTTTTTTGGCGTTCCGTTCATTGAACGGCGTTAACAAAATGTATATATTATATATATATATTATATATATATATATATATCAGAGCTGCGACTACCTAATGTAAATCGGTATTCGATACTACTGACGGTAGATTTCAAGTACGAACCAATTATACGATATTCGGTAGAAACTACCGAATACCATACTGATTGACAATCGGTACGGTTTATTTGAAAGTTTGACTTTTGTAGCACTCACAAAGAGACATAAAGATATAGAGAGGCTATTCCCTTCAATAGCAGAGAAACATCGTTCAACTGTCGCTTTGCCCAAGCGCTCCCTTGTGTGAAAAATTTGAACTTCGAAAATAAATAAACAACTAACTTATAGTATTATAGAGCAGATACATAAATAGACATTCAATATAAGCTTATGCTATGCATTGAATACTAGAGTACCTGAAAGTGCATTTAATATCGGACGTTAAGAGACAGTAAATAAAAAAATCTATAACCTTCCATTTCCTAAAAAAATCCAAGTACATATATAACTTATATAGGATTAGTATGTATTAACTTTCAAACAAATGATGTATTTAATTGTCCTTTGTTGTAAACTGTCCGATATGAAATGCATATCAAGAAGTAAAAGCAGATACATAAATAAATTTCTCTCTCTTTCTAATCTACCGTACCGATATCGATTGATACTGTAGATATATAATAAAATCTTCGAATACCGATATCGATCGATATTCGGTATATACCGAATATCGAACCGGTGGTAGATTTTTCTACCGAATCCCAGCTCTGATATATATATATATATTATAATAATAATTATTATTATGTGTGTATGCTCTTTTAATATTTCAGATGTCAGGAAAGGTTTGAATTCGTCAAGCGGGCATGGGGATAGTGACGCGAACAATAAAGAAAAAGTCACAAGTTTCCAACAGCACCAAATTGAATCACTGCCAATAGCTGAACAGGAATTACCTTATTCAAAAAATAAAAAAGTTGATAATCACTTAGACATATTACGTTCGATATGTGAGCCTTAAAATAATATACAGCATATAAACTCTATTATCATATCGTCCGTAAAACTTTCCATATCTTAACAATAATTTAGAAGATTCTGATCCCTTAAGTATACTCATATCTTTGCTTAGGCCAAAATTACACCGTCTCAATCCTTGTAAGCTTATTCTTCAAGCATTTAAATAAATAAATATTAAAAGTATGCACATCATTTCAGTTTTAGTTATGTTTTTTAACAATACCATTTTAAGATCTTCTCAAGACATTCTTTAATTTTATTACAATCATATTCATTTGCTTTAGTTGGCTTTTAAAATTCTAAATTTTAGAAAAAAAACAGAGAGCTTAATATTTGTATGAGGGATAAAAAAGTGCATGAAATAATCATAGGATACAGGGGCGGTTTTTGCTATGGTCAATGTTGGCGACTACCCAGGCACAATCTATTGGGGACGCCCCTCAAAAAAATTGCCACTATTCTAAAACCGCTAATTTCCAGGTCAAGTTAGTGGACTGGTCGCTGGGGCGCCCCTACCATTACGTCAACTTGCTGCTGTCATGTATAAAGGTTGTGTTGTGTCAGAAGAAAAGAATGAGAGTGTTTCCGCACACTATGGATCACGTCCCAATCTCTATTTCTGCCGGACGCCGCACCGGAGCTCAGCGCAGCTCGAGCGGCAGCCGGATGTGGATGCGGCTTGTAATATTTGTTACACTGAGGGACGGGGGTTGGGGGGCGCCAATGGAGTGTTCGCCGAGGGCATAAAAAGTCACCAGGACCGCCTCTGATAGGAGATAAAGATATAGAGAGCTTATTCCGTTCAATAGCAGAGAAACATTGTTCAGCTGTCGCCTGTGCCCAATATAAACAAGGTAATTTATACGTCATTGTAAGTTGATCATAGACATAGAAAGATTTGTTTATATTGGACAAAATGACCTATATCTATGAAGAATCTAATACGAATCTTTATATATTGATAGAAATAATATCAACAATGTTCGATCGTCAGACACTTGCAGTGAAGCACTTACGTCATTATTCAATTTATAAAAATGAACCCTACATAATGGTCTTTAAACCTGACCCTGTAAGTCTGAGTGATGATTTCATTGCCTCACTGCAAGTCCGAAACGATACACAATCGTTGATGATATTCAAAGCTTTTCATATTCTTAAATTTAAAGAGAGTAGCTAAATGATCGAACTTTGTCTCTTAAATAATATTTAAGTAAAGGATCTGTATCATATGACTTTTTTCGTTAACTGATATACATATATCCCTATAGTAAATACCATATTCCATGAATTGAATGAGTTCCAACATTCTAAGTAATTATTAAAGGTCGTCAAAAGTTCTTCGATTCTTACTCTAACTTTTTTGGGCTAAAAAAGTTCCAAAATATAATGTCTAATATTATATTTACTATTAAATATACCTATTTTAAGCTAACAATGTTGTATAAAGTCCATAGTACAATGAGATTGCTGGTGAATAGTTCCTAGATATATGACCAACGGCTGATACAGGATTAAGTCAATGTGAGGTGGGTCGTCTAGGAGCTACACAAACAAACAAGGTTGCCGGTAACCAAAAACTGCCTCAAGATGGATGTCATTCCGACAATACAAAATTTCCGACGTCAACTTGATGTGGTAACTACCCAAAAGCAGGCTTGTGAGCGATCAGGAAAAAAAATAGCGATCCGATCAAAAATAGCGATCAGAAATTCTTTGCGATATAGCGATTATAACGATCAGGGATTTTTCCGATCAGCGATCCGATCAATTTAATTGCGATCAACAAAAAAATGACCTATGTAATAATAATTCTAAGTAAAATTTAAATGTACAGTCAAACCTTTATAAGTATTCATCTTTATATGACAATGAATGATTGTTCAATAGCCTACCTATGAGCTCCAAAATAACGACTTCTCCATAGGCGCCTGTTTGTATATTTAGAACAAAAATATCAGAATGATTGTTTCTCATAGCCTATGAGCTACAACACTCTGGCTCCACAATTGACATATGTCTGCATGTTTTAAGACAGGAGATGCCAGAATAATGTTTCCCATAGCTCGGACTGCACTACGCGTAGCAGCCGAGCCAGAGCTATGAGCTCCAAAACAATGACTTGTACATTGTCGTCTGTCTGTATATTTTAGGACAAAAAATATATCAGGATATAACACACGGCTTTTTCCAATAGTATTAGTCTGTATTTGTTTTTCTAAACAAATATTGTTGTTGGAATGGATTTTGGTCAATCTGACAGCTAGTTAAGCTTTAAGAGATGTAGGGTTTGTCTCAAAAATCCTTATTACAACATTTTTCTTTTTAGTTATTTTATACAAATTGATCGGATCGCTATTTTTAGTGATTTTCTTACGATCAAAAGATATAAAGATCAGGACGTTTTTGCGATACTCTTATCAGCGATCAAATATCGCTATTGATCGCCGATCAGAAAAAACTCTGATCAACAAGCCTGCCCAAAAGTAATTGGACAGTGGCATTTTGGGGTAATCTTCTGGAGGGGGAGAGAAAATCAGTTATCCTACGGGCCAATTTGAACCTCAACCGGGTCAATCCTATCCGTTATATACAATATTGATATCTTTGACTTAGGGTATTTCTATAACAAAAAGTACAACTGTGTAAGTAGAAATATTTGAAAATATCATGCTTATAACCAATTTAAAAATTCAAACCCTTTTTTATATAGTTGCCACACTGCATAATGAAATGAAAATATATTTGATCTTTTTGATATGATCAAAAACGAGTTTTGGACTACCACCTTCCGGCTTTAACCCCCCCCCCACCGTACTAAGCTCAGTGACCGAAAGCGAAAGTATTATTCACACAAACTAAGTATAAAACCAAGTGAAAAAAATCATTTATATTGAAATATGTTCTTTCTAATTTTTTTTTTTTTTCGGTTAAGATTTTTTATTTACCATCATCAACAAACAGTGTAAATAAAATACACATAATAAGATATAATAAATAATAAAAATATAAAACTAGGCAGTTGCGTAAAAAAACAATACATAAATGAACATTATAGTTCATAATTACTGCCTAGAATAAAATAACCTTTTATAAAGGGACAATAAGACGAAAAAAGCTAAAAAATTATCACAAAGAGGCCGTTCTCGACATAAAACGTTTATATCTTCTAGCAATTGATTTAATCAGCTTAGATATTGTGCTGAAGTTGATGGTATGAATTTGATGATATCGCCAGCCAAATCCAGGAGGAAGATGCCACTTGAGGGATTTTGATTCCGAGTGCCGAGTAACGCGCTGCTGCTCCTATCATGATGGATCTTAACTCTTCTTCGTGTATGGGACTGTTCATTGTTAGTTTCTTCCGACCAATGATTTAATATTCAATAAAGCACACTCAATCGCCTTGTGATGCGGTAAAGAGTTACGACTCCTCTTGTGTGCTCCAAAAAGAATAATGGCCTTCATTTGTCCTGGCAGTCCGTTCCCATCCACGCCAACATTTAGTTGGCCAAATGTCTTAACAATTTTTAAAAGTGGGCAATCCACAAAAGCGTGAACTGTGGTATTAAAAATAAAACCGCAGTCCTTGCATGGATGTAAAACCTTATAATGTCCGAGGAAATTTGAAACTGGGCTGTGAATTTATTACCGTCCGCAATTCTACAAGTTGATCCCATAATTCTCCTGTCCCATGAAGAAGGCAAATTAAGTAATTTTTATATTTACAAACTATAGAGTTAGGATCCGTTGTCCGCTCCAAAGGATATAAAAGTTTTGTATGCCATGGTCGGGTTGGGCTAAAATTGACGAGAGATCTCTCAAGTGGAAAACGGAATCTTCCATTTGAAAAAAGTGATCCGGATACCAAGTCATGAGAGAGAAACATTTCATTCTGAAGAGCAAACTTTTCTAAAACTGTTTCTTTCTAAATTGTCAAATTTAGCGATTTAAAATACTTGACTCGAGAAAAAAGCCTTAAAGCTTCTTTGAAGATTTTTTAATGCCTTGATAAAATGTTTGTATAAACATTGATGTATATATGAAAGTGCTTATAATAAAATATCTTAGAGGGTCTATTCAGAGTCTTAAGAAAATGAGAGATTTCGAGTTCTCAATCATTATTATAACATAAAATATTTACAAATCAGAAGGCATTTGAGTATTGACATTCCTTAACTATGATGTCTAAAGAGTTGTTGACAAAATACAATATTTAAAAATTAACCAATTTTATTTCATTTCAATTATTTATACGGTTAAATTATGATTTCCACAAGAAATAAATTCATGGAAATTTAAATATCACGACTGTGGAGATACCCTTATCCAATACCTCATGAATGGGTGAAACATTGATTAAGACCTTTAAGTTATAAAAGAAAAGCGGAACATGATGAATAGAATTAAAAGCTCAGAATAAAATGATTTTGAAAAGTTAATATTATGGTTTTAACGTTGAATTTCATATAAATAATTGTGTTAATAATAAATGTTTATTTTGTGTAATTTTTGTTTATAAATATGCTAAAACTCTTATAAAAGACGACTATATTTACAACAAAAATACATAAATTATGCTGTTTTTCACTTTTATATTCAGGAAATCTTTTTTTTGTAAATATACATGCTATCTTATTATTTTAAATGGTATGATGCTTTTATAAGTATCTTAATAATGAAACGCCTAATATTTATTACAGGGACTTGATGAAAGACAATTCCATGAGGATTGAAGATTATTTAAAATGTAGAAGGCATTTGTTGACAGACGACTATAATTCATTATAACTACAGACACGACTGGAGTGACTGGACATAATATTTCTTAGAAGCCAGCAAGCGATGTCAGTCGTTTTCTCTCCGAGTAGGAACCTGATACTTATATAGAGCAAAAATACTATTACACGACAAGGCACAATGTATCTGTTCCACTGAATCTAATTAATAACTGAATGCATAAAGTGATTCGATAAAAGAAAGGATGAAAAATTACCGATGGAATCATCTAGAACAATAGCAATAGATTGCGAACAGTTGAGCATTATATATGTACAATATTTTAAATCCAGCAAGTGTTAAATATGTAACCATAGAGATATAAAGATATAGAGAGCTGATTCCCTTCAACAGCAGAGAAACATCGTTCAGCTGTATTCTGTGTGTCCACTATAACAAATTAATTTGTACTACGTCATCGTAAGCTGATCCTAGAGATAGATCTATCTCTATGCTCAGCTTACGATGACGTAGTACAAATTAATTTGTTTCCATTGGACACACATATACATCTGAAAGGAATAAGCTCTCTACATCTATTTTATCTCTAAGATGTAAACCTCTCCATTAAGCAAAACACATAATATTAAATCATAAATAAGCATTCATTTCTTTAACGTAAAAAAACATTATAAAAATAATTGAAAATACTGCCAAGCTAAGTAGAAGTACTATATTGATCTTCATTGATATAATTTTCCACAATAATTTATGAAAATGAAGAGTAAACAAAGGCGTGTGGACGGATATATATTAAGAGTAATTATATGAACTAATGACTAAAACAATTAATTAAAAAGGAATATTGAGAAGTAATTTGTTCTTGTAAGAGTCAACTTTGAGTACACAATCATTACTATTTATAATGATTTATATTATCTTTTAAAAATGTAATTGAAATAGGAAAATATAAATAGTAATAGAATATTTTTTCAAAATTAGGTTTACTAAAAAGTGTAATAAAAAGGAATAAGAAAGATATTTAGGGTATTACTAAGTTCCAGAAACATTTGGTAGGGAAAAAGAGCTACATGATTCAATGCCAATAGGATACACTTGTACTTTATAAGGGTGGGAAATACACATAATAAAGATATCAAAATCTTAAGGTAGTAATATAATCTTCATTATCAAACGAAAAAAAGGATTAAGAAGAATTTTAGTAGATATGAGTTCCAACTATACTTTTATACAAAATGCGGCTTATCGTGGGCTAAAAGATATTATTTTTCCTATAAAAACTAAATATTTTGATGGAAATAACTACAATATTAAGGTATATTACTTTTAAAAGAACGGATAGTTTTTGGCATTGACTGAATCCATTTGGTGAGACGTCAGAATATTTGCGAATATATTTGGAGTGTGTTCCTTAAGAGTGAGCAAAGAGTCACTTGGTGTCTTCATTTAGTATTCAATTAAATAAATGCATTATATAAAATACAAATTTACTAAAGAGCAAGCAAAACAAAACCATTCGCCACATTCACACGTAAAACTAAATTGGCAATCGAAAGGTACCTAAAACACCGTTATTTGAGCAAGAGGGGATGCATTGTGTGGCTCACATCACTTAATGCATTAAAATTAAAAACCGCAAGAGCCAGAGATGCGATGAATGTAAGGCTAATGAGAAGAATCCCGAGGAATCCGAAGACAAGGGTAATGTAGAGCCGGCCATCGAAAGTGAGGCGTTCGTGAAGTCGTTTCCGGGCGATTCCGAAGAGAACATGGACTCGCAACGTCTGTTGGGGAGTAGACATGCCTGTACAATGTTCTCCTTTGGCTCATGGCCAATCGTGGTGCAAGGCTCTCGAAATCTTTCGTCGGAGCACGCAAGCAGTCCAGCTCGCGTCATGAGGCTCGCATGAATACGAAAGGCAAGGGTAGGAAGAGGAGAATGCAGGGGAGAATGATCGAAATAAGGCCATCGTTTTTGGAAGTGTTGATTGGCCTTGACAGCGGCATGGAGCCAAGATCCACACTATGATCGGGAAGACCGATCCTATGTCCAGACCCATGGCTGGACAATAACTTTGCCTTGAGGAACCTATGGAAACAGGAGATATTGTATTATTTATCTTTGAGGATAGATTGAGTTACATCTGTGAGGATATGAATACAGATTATAACATTAAAATTACTCAATCGAATGTATTTATTTCAATTTGACGATAAATAGATCCTTACTCTGACGACAAGCCGTAGAAAAGTAAATAAAAAAAGAACTTTTTTGGAATATAGGTTCGATTGAGTTGTATCTGTGAAGATTTCAATAAGCATAATAGCATAAAATGGCTAACTAGAAACTAGGATCTTTTCGATGAGAGTGAAATTTTGAAGGCGATCTGCCTCTCTCAACATTGAGAGTTGAACATGTTTTTACACACTGAGCTACGGGGCTGTCAATATTTTTAAGCTTTTGTACAGCAAACGTCAAATAAATTTGACACTTAATACAAATGAAATCCTAAGTTTAATTTAGCAAACTACAAAATAGTAAGCATATATTTTTTGTATCATAACTTAATTGTAAGGAGGACGAATACAGTTGATAACAATGGGTGTCTAGAAATCTAACTCAGTTAAATGTTGTTGAGAATACTAAAAAATAATCCATTAAAATCACTTTAGTTTAAGTAATTTAATCGAAGGTTGATCCATATGGAACAGCCCATGACCTTGACGAAGAATTTACCATGAAAACATGAGACTTTTAAAGTTATGGGATATACAAACGAAACATGTTCAAATTCAAGTAAAAGTCTAAAATTTTAATAAAATTATTTGTGAACCTCACAAAAACTTCAATACTAATCGAGAAACCTGCCTAAGACTAGGATTCTAAAGGGTACGGTTACTTCGATCTCCTACCTGAGCTAGAAACAAAGAGAAAACACAACTTCAACACGGCCATCGTGCTAACATTCCTCACAAAACCTCTCTATTAATTACTTATTATAGAAGAAGAAGGAAAAAAAGTATTCTGTTTCAGAGTGCTCCTGCCTTGTTCTTATTATTGTTATTGTTTACATTGATTCATCATTGCTTGGGATCAAATTTCTCGAATGAGAGTGACGGGTGGCATGATTTCATCATTATATTTACCCCGTCTCGTCTCATCTCCTCCTCAATGATCGGAGGAGGAGGCGAGATGTTTGGGAGCTCCTTCATCAATGTGGTCGCTCCTAGCACTGACTCGGTCTCATGAATATGTTCAACACTCTGGATAACGAATACTTTTTTCCTTCTTCTTCTATAATAAGTAAATTAATAGAGAGGTTTTGTGAGGAATGTTACCACGATGGCCGTGTTGAAGTGTGGTTTCTCTTGTTTCTAGCTCAGGTAGAGATCGAAGTAAATCGTACCCATTCTAAAAATGTAGGTCGCTAAAACAAAAAATTCGTACTTGGTTGAAGTCAAAAATTTGCTTCGTCTTGTTTTTTTGTTCAATCTTTTTTTCAAGTGAAGAAATTTTCTATTTATTAGTTAGCTGTTATCAAGGACAGTTAAAGCTTATTACTCCTTATAGGGTTATTACTGAACTTTCAAGGACGGTTGTGGCAAAACGAGCCCATGGATATCATCCGGCGTAAAATGGGAATATGGTGAAGCCCAAGGTGAGCGCCAGTATTGCACCATTCACAAAATAATGAGCAAAAGGAATGTTCCCCCTTTGATTCGGGGCTGATGAGACTTTCGATCATTAGAGTAGGCGGACGGAATAAAAATTGAACAGATGGAGAGAGGAGATACTTGGGGAGATGCCGTAGGCACACAGAGCCGCGATAAACGAAGAATAGCTTCGCTGATCTAACTGAACTTTCTTAATGGAGTCCTCACTCAGTTTCTTCCTCTTTTCTGAGATTCCTCATTAGGATCAGAACTTTGCTTCTGGGTTCCGATATAGAGGACAAGGTTAAATAATATAGAGACACGCCTGAGAGGGCTATCCACTCCAGACGAGGAACGTGACAAGAAGCCGGATATGAGGATGCGTGTCAGGATTGTAAAGAGAAGAAAAGGAATCCAATTGTTACGAAGAGAAGTGTAAAAGTCTTGCGCTCGTGAAGAGGACTTGAGCTCTGAGTACGTTGAGGAAACCATCAAAAGGCCAGCCATGAAGCTTCACTAAAAAAAAAACCAAAAAAGGATAGTAATAGTTAAAAAAATACTAATAAGTAGAATTTTAATCATAATTTATGCCATCATTAGTGTCTCTCAAACTAATTTATAAATGAAGTCGGATGAAACTGTTTTGGTGTATGCATCTATTTACAATGACGTCAGAGATTAAGTAAGTTGTTGTCGTTTCTGTGAGATGATTTTTTTAAAGCTCGACATATATTTATATATTAAACTGTGGACTCCAACATACTCTATCAAGTTGTGATTTAACAGAAAATTAAGAGCAATATTGCATGAAAGGAAAGCAAAGTGTATATCAGAGCTTATTAGACGAAGGGAAGATAAATTTGAATCTCCACATAGCAAAGTTTTTTATAACAAGGGGTTTTGTTTTATTATAATAGATAAAAAGTGAATTTAAACATTTGAATGAGTTAAAACGCATTTATTCAAAACCCATCATCGTTATCAATAAAAATAATTCACAATAATTCGTATGGTATCAATAAACGCTAATTTCAATATACAAAATGATAGATCACTTTAAAATATTGCAGAACGTATACACCATTTCTATTATATCAAGAATAATCCTCTCCAGAAAATAATTCCTTTAAATTATGAATAGTAAATAAGACCACTTATTGAATGAACTAAAAAAAATTAAATTACTTTTTTGCACCAAGGAACCTATTAGACGCTGTTAGTAAAAAAGACCTGACCCTTATGACTTTATATCAACAAATGAAGGCAGGATGTTGATATAAAATATGTAATTGCTTAATTGTATCAAAATTTTGTATACTGAGAATAGTTTAGACAAAAAGGATTTTTATGTTAAGGCGCAAAATTGAGCGGGAAAGGAGGACAAAATACATTTATTTATATCTTATTTATATTTATTAAAAAACTTTTCCAGAGGTTACAAGTGGATATAATATATATATATATATATATATATATATATTATATATATATATTATATATATATATATATTATATATATACTATTCTGACCAAAATACATAATTAATATAAAAGTTGAATAGAAAAAGAAAAAACGCATAGACTTCACCACAAAACTAATTTTAATCGAGGTCAAAATTGAGTGTAAAGCTAATGGCCATACTATATTACATATAAGAAACATGAAAACGGTCGACAGTAAGGTATTTAAAAAAATAATGAGAACAAAAAGGAGATCAGCGTTAGACGAAACATTACTTCGTTTGCAAGGGCACTAACTATACAAAAAATTCGTCTGTGTACAAAGAACAAGTATTACGTAAAAGACTCAGCAGTAGACCAGTTTATATCAAATACTTGAATTAAAATTGAGGTCAAATACTATTTATTAGACAAAAAAAAGAAGTAAAAGTGACTGAAACGAAGGGGCTGAGATAAATATTAGAATATGAACATATTATTTTAAGGAGTCTAAAGTAACATATACTTAATTTATACATAAATATATATTTCAGTATTGTGCCAAAGATATATATAATTTTGTGGCTAAAAACGATTTATAGGCTGTGAAAGGCAATATAACTATTGTCTTGATATGGCGAAAACCTAGCACCCTGTTAAATATTATTAAATATCAGAAAAAACAAATATGATGGTCAAGTGATATTTTAAATTAAAATGAATTATATAAACAAGTGATTTGGTTAAATAGCGTCTTAGAATCCCAGTGAAAAGAGCATAGAGCCAAATGTCGTTACATGTAGGTCATTCATAATTAATTGTGGCTAAAATATAAATAACTAAATATAAATGATTCAGATTGATAATGAAATTAGCGTCAAATCATTTAAGAAAAATATAGAGGCCATGTTTATTATTGTTTTAATGATGTATGGTGCTTCGCCTTCTTTAGTTAAGGCATGGAAATTTATTGAATTATGTTTTTCAGCTGACAAAAATAGTAATTTGTATTTTTTTGCTAATAAAAGGTACTTTAGAAGTCCATATTAGTAGCAAAGCATTTTGTCTTGACAGTTCATAATACTAATGTCAAATGATTTTTTTTTTTCGTATAAGCAGGCTATCAATCCCATATCGGGCACTTTATGAGAGATTATGATCTCTTTTGAAAAAGCCGATATGTCCATATATGTATTAAAAACAACAATATATTACCTTCATCTATGTGCGAAGAAAGGGAGTTTAAGTTAAGCGTTATGTTTCCAGCAGCACTCTCGGATTTAAGAGATCCAAGAAGAGTCATTATATTAATGATTAAAACAGGAACAGAGTATGACAGTGCTTGAACGATTCGGAATATGTTGGCAGTGATCCGGGCATCCTTTCGTCGCTTGTGACCAAATATATTAAGTATATGGACCAAATATAACTGAAAAGTAAGAATGGGGAAAATTATCATTTGTTGAATCTGAATGGAGTCTTGGATAATAATAATAACATGTAACTAAGGATTATTTGAACTATAATGTTCAATTCCGTTTTTTACGCAACTATTAAAAGAGTTTTATTTATTTGTCATTTAGTGTATTTTTATATTACACTGTATTGATATGGCAAATATGAAATAAAAAAATTGACCGAAAAAAAGACACATAGTTGATTGAACCCAACTTTGTCGTGTGGAACCCAAGAACAAATGAAATCTATTCGTCTATTTATATATGTCTGTACGCCTTTTAAGAATTAAAAAACATAGACATCTTATTTTAAAGGTTTAATATAAAATAATAATTAATTGTGACACTTGAAACCTGATATTCTATGGGTTATAGATTGTAACTGAAAATCAAAGGGGTTTCCAAAAATATTACTTTTTTGGTGTTCTTCTCTTCAGGTTGAATTCCAATTTTTGAAGTAAACACGAAACTCTTGCTCTGCTATGGAAGTATATCTTTCGAGTTGATGGAGTTCATCACTTATAAATGCTAATTTAGTTTGTAAAGAGGATATGCGAGCCATCTTAATAGCAACGGCTCTTTTATATTACTAATTCTAATGTAAATATATGGATTATACAGGACATTAGTTCGATTTTATCCTTCCTTTTCCAACGAGAACATGAAATCTTTAATACATTTGATAAGATATCGAGGATTCAAAATCCTTGTTTAAATTTATTATGAAATGATTTATCTAGGGATTTATCCTGAATGCCCTTCGGTCTGGGCGGTAAATACACTACAAAATAGTGTTTTTTATCTATATGTTCTGTAACGGATTAATGGTTTTATTGATTTGTTGTTTTAGTTTATGACAGACAAGAATAACTTTTAGTTTATAAGTATGGTTTTTTTTGTATAACATTTATTAATAGCCTTTTACTTTTTTAACGTTAAGGAAATGAGTCAGCTCTACGAGAACTCCAAAAAGGGAGGCAAATGGTAGCTCAAATTTTGTGAAAGTTTATGATATTTTCAGTTTTTAATCTTTTACAGGATGATACCGCATAATTCTACAATTACAGCCAAAAGTAATCATACTTTATCAAAAATTTCAATTTAACAAGTTCTAATGAGAATTTATATGATCAATACAATAATAAAATATAACAAATATGGAAAAATATCCTCAAGAAGGCTAGACAGCCATTCTGATTTTAGAGTGATATTGTAGAGATGATGACTGCTTTTATCATTTGTCCAATTACATTTCCATTATTACAACATATGAAGGTTACTAATATTCATATCTCTATCTTGTGACGTGATTTGATAATTAAGGAGTTGATTACTGCTTAAAAGTTTAGAATAAATGGTTTTAAATGGATCATGTACGTTATTTGACGAAAGTGAATAATATTTTTTTTGTAAGAAGAAATAAAAAATATTGGAAAAATTACTTAAACTTTAGAGAAAGGCTTTATTTGTTAAAATAGAAAGGGTCAACTTGAGATTTATATATTATCCTAGTTATGAACGCTCGTGCAATATAATTTCCCAGTTGACCATCTATGAATAAGTCCTCGGATCCAAACGCATTCAGAGTAATACTTTAAGAAAGTAACGAACAAAAACTTACACAAACATGGGACAGGGAATCCAAAAAGTGAGAGACAGAGCACAAGAATCCAGTCCTTGAAAGCATTTCCTCTCTTCCGTAGACTAAAATACCAAAATCTGCATTGAGTAAATTCGGCAGAATTGTTAAAATCAGAATCCCTTGGAATTGGAAGATAAGCCCTGCGTCTCGTAGGTTAAGAGCTAGCCAAATGTTGAGAAGAGTCTCAGCACCAAGGAGACCCACGTCCAGGATACTCGTCTTGAGCCAATCCACAATCATCCTCAGGGATGTGCTGAAATAGAAAACTACATAAGTTAGACGACGGTCACTCAAATTATGACATTCTTACGCAACAATGAGCAAAGGTAAAGAAAATTGTTGGTATGAAATATTTACATACACACAAAAAAACGCTCGCTAGCAAATCTTATCATTTAAGCAAATACCTTGAAGTCGTTATTGATAAAGTGAATGTAATTCATAAAATAATTCATATTTTCTTTGATTTGAATTAGTATATGTAAATGTACATGGCGTTTACTCAGTGGAATCTATAATAATGCAGCTGGGCAATTTTCATGTCAACTGGATGACATAACCTTCGTCGATTTCGATATACCTTAGGTACACTAATAAACAATATAAGGCAATTATTGTAGGAAATATCAGCTCACTGAGACTCACAGGTGCCATTTTTGGACTTTAAAGCTCTGGAAGACACCGGAAAACCTGTGCACATCTTACACTATAAAAGACGATAACTTTTTCATTATGGTTGTTTTGCCTATATTTATATATATATATACATACAAACATTAATATATCAGGAAACGACCGAGTACCCAGTCCGACTCCGGGTCCGGCTGTTTTTTGAGCGTCCCGGCCGGTGTCCCGGTTTTTTGACACCAGGCCGGGACATCAATATTTCTTTCGTTGTCATTCATAAATTTTATTTAGAAAATAATTACCATAAAAAAGTAAGGACGGTTTTTTTAGAAAGGAATTTTAGAAATACGAAACGTCGTCACTTTTTTTGGAAATTACTTTCTATAAAAAAACGTCATCACTTTTTTGGAAATTCTTCTCTAAAAAAAAGTCATCACTCTTTTTGGAGATCTTCACTTCAGAATGTCGAAGGAACAAAAATATAAAAAGGTGTCCCGGTCGTTTTGATATATATATATATTATATATATATATATATATATATATATACATAAACTCTTAGTACATAAACAGTTAATTTTGAGTATAAAAATGGCAATATCAAAGAAAAAAACACAAATTTGTAGCTCTTTGGTGTGTGCTTCAAAATAGCGCCTTTGTCAGGCCTTAAATTTTATTAACACTGTAATGATGGTGTGAATAAGTGTGACACTTTCGGTTATCTGATCTAAAATTATATCTATTTCATAAAGGGAATGATTTACATACAAATAGGAACATGGGAAACAAATAGTAGTGATGAACAAATAGAAGCAGAGTGACATAGAGAATCTGCTACAACACACTATTTCTTTGGAAGATGGCCCAATTTATGGTTCGCATATATCAAAAAACATATAAATAATTATCTCAATGGGCTCATCGCCAAAGAGATTTCCAACTAGAGGACTGTTGAGGATTTTTTGTACTGAATTGCTGTTATTGAACGTGTTTTCTAATACAAGGGTACCACACCTAATAGGGGATTCCGTTGTAGAAATCGATTAGCAAAAAAAGGTTTTGAATGATCAAAAAACGACGAACAATAAACTTCTTTAGTTCATTTTTATAATCCTTTACAATAAGCATATCCTCCCTTATAAGACGTCCAAAAGAAAGAGATACGAGTTTCAGTAGATTCAAAGTGAAGAATACGTGATAGCTATTGGCAAAAACATCCTTATCATACGGATACGGGTTATTTTGTTACAAATACATAATAAATCAATCAGAATAGTTCATATATTTTTATTTTCTTAGTAAATGGTTAAATACTATTTCTTTCCTCAAAGGACTCATAATGATCAGGCATTTGTGGCCTACAATTGTTTATCCTTCACTTTTTCTATAAATTGCATTTTTAGAGAAATCAAGCATCAGAAAAAAGTGAAAGATTAATATCATTGACCAGAATATCATTTTATTGTGATATTAATTATTATTCGTTATGATTATTGTAAGTAACAATACTTTTTGTAATAAATATGTTATGGACCAAAAGCTATATCGAAAATAGTTCGGAGGCTTGTGGCCATAAAATTCAATTTGCTGCCTCTCTTTGATATTCGATTTCTTGACGAAACCAATCTATACGCCTAAGAAATGGATATGAAATTAGGCGATTAGAACTAGAGTGGTATGATAAGTTCATATTTTAAAAAAGTTTTTGGCTGCTTTGCTATATACACCTATATGCCGTGACGTCATATATGATGATGTAAGTTGATGTTTCAGCTTCGTCATACGACAACTGATTAATGAATGCAATCGTTCCTCCATTCAATATTGTTATATGCTACTGGCTTTTATTAAAAACGACAACAATAATCGATTCACCTCTGGACGCCACGGTAAATAATTTGCAGTCGACTCGTAATATGAAATTCAGTATCTGGATAGGCTATATCAGAATCAACAGGGGCTTAAAAAGTACTTCAATCCTTGATAAATCATCGAAATAAGACTAACAAAAGGGTAATTAGGTTAGCTTTACTTCGTGTTTTATGTTCTTTTAGTTTCAGTTTTATAAGTGACTGAAATGTGATTTATATTTTTAAAGATTTTAGGCTGAAGTTGACAAATAAGATTTTATAAGTTTATTTAAAACTGGACATTTTGG
>CP045902.1:12800428-12822053 GCA_013387185.1 Caligus rogercresseyi
TTTTTATTATAAACTCTAATGTGTATTTTTATTACCCCGCCGAAGGAGGTATTGTTTTTCACTGGCGTTTGTTGGTTTGTTAGTTTGTTTGTTTGTCAGCAGGATAACTCCAAAAGTACTGAAAACGGATTTGGATGAAATTTTGTGGAGTTGTTGGAAGTGCCCAAAGGAAGAGTTGATTAAATTTTGGCATCTCTGAGTGCAGAATTAAGGCGCCAAATGAGCTAAATCTACTAAATTTTTCAAGTTAGCCTACTCTGCCATAGATGTCGCTTGCTGTAAAATTGGGTGCCGGAGCGTCTTCCTCTCGGAATTTCCGTCTAGGTGAACCCTCCCCCGTCTCTCTACGCCCTCCCCAGTCGTGAAAAAATCCCCCTCGGAAGGCTCATGACGGCGGAGGTGTGCACTCTCTGAGTGTATAATGCCTCTAGTTAACTATATTTTATAATCATTTTATATAACGATGCAAACAATCAAGGAGAAGAAAAAAAAAGCATTTGCAATGATCCACACTTAATGACCGGTGTGCTTTTATTCTCACAAAAGTTTAACTTATCCTCTTTCTACATTTTAGATTCGTGTTGATGGGCACAAAACTGATCCATTTGAATTATGAACTTTTATAATAAATGTGAAATCCTCATTCACAATCAAATGTATACATAAAACATTTGAGGGGGGTAAAAATCTTTCAAAAAAGTGTAATAAAAAAACTTCTTGTCATATTGATATGAATAAATATATAGTAAATTTGTAATAGTATGTATTATTGTAAGAAAAAAATAGAACTTGATTAATATTTTACTTTTAAAATGTCAATAATCTGTTTATTTTTTTATGTTTTTCTTCAGTCATTTTTGCGTTTAACCCATTACGATGCAACAAATTGTTAGCATTTTCCATGTTACAATTTCATTATTAAATCGTATGCCAGATGCTAATTTGGTATAACGAATATATTAGATTCTACAGCTTATTCTGCAGTTTCATCATCATTCGACATAAAGCATTAACTAACATCTTGCGTAGCATAAAATATAGTCTTTGTTGTTTCTTAGTCCCTTCTTCAATAATAATAATCCGTCATGGTTCCATATGGACAGTATGGCACGCATCTCAAACTTAATTTAATAGATCAATCACTTAAAGCAACAGATAAAAGACTGACACCAACTATAAGCTTCACTTTTGAATGTGGTGACTGCCGTTGTTGAAATCTGACTAGTCATGTGTCATTATTCTTGTATAAAGTAGTTCTTTCTTATAAAATCTTTGTTCATTAAATTCCCCTAGATCTAACCTTTTCACTTTATTAGGGGCATATACTAGAAAGAGCTCTATGAAATATGACAAAACCAGTGGCCTGAAAGACGTTTCTCTCCCAAGTTATGTTAAAATGGCCCTCATACCTTTATAATACTACTCTTGATACTCAATTGAAAGATGACCGACATGAAAAGTTATTGAGTGATGTATAGTAATCTAAGTTGGCTTAGTGAAACAGTTAGTATATAAAAAGAAATCATTGGGTAAATAATTCATATGAGATCACCTTATTTTTTGTTTCATAAAAGTGTTGTACTTCTTCCATAGAGATTTATATATAATATAAATATATTAATGGATTTCCCCTTACAACACGTCATAGGGCCCTTATGTAATATATACTTTTTTATATACATAAGATTTGATATTTAGTCTTGGACTGCTCGAGGTATAAAATAAATTCCATCCTTCTTGACGTTATTTTATCGGCTTTGAGGACATATATTGATATAGTTTCGTTCGAATATTTTGTACTTCCATTTTTAAGCCTAATTACCTGTGCCTAAGGAGGTATTGTTTTCACTGGCGTTTGTTTGTTGGTTTGTTTGTCAGCAGGATAACTCATAAAGTACGGAATAGATTCGGATGAAACTTTGTGGAGTTGTTGGAAGTGCCAAAAGGAACAAGTGATTAAATTTTGGCATCTCTGAGTGCTTATGTAAGATGCAAAATGAGCTAAATACTAAAAATATTAATAATGAAATGGGGTATCTATTCAGGGAGTAGGAAAGAACAAACGCTTAAAAATATTCATTGACGTAATATTGTTCATTTATCAACTAAGGACTACGTCACTGGGTGCTTAAACACTTTTTCTCTTCCCGTCTTGCTCTTAATATTAATATTAAACTAGAGGCATATATACACTCAGAGAGTGCAAACCTCCGCCGTCATGAGCCTTCCAAGGCGGATTTTTCACGACTGGGGAGGCGTAGAGAGACGGGGGAGGGTTCCCTAGACGGAAATTTCGAGAGGAAGACGCTCCCGGCACCCAATTCACAGCACAGCGACATCTATGGCAGAGTAGGCTAACTTGAAAAATTTAGTAGTATTTAGCTCATTTGGCGCCTTAATTCTGCACTCAGAGATGCCAAAATTTAATCACTTCTTCCTTTGGCACTTCCAACAACTCCACAAAATTTCATCCAAATCCGTTCAGTACTTTTTGAGTTATCCTGCTGACAAACCAACAAACCAACAATCTAACAAACCAACAAACCAACAAACTAACAAACCAACAAACGCCAGTGAAAACAATACCACCTTCGGCGGAGGTAACTAGAGGCATATATACTCAGAGAGTGTGTACCTCCGCCGATCCCCACAACATTCCCATTCAAACATTCTCCCTTTCACACGCCCGATTTTCTATCTCTAATCATTGTTTTCTCTCTGTTAGCTCATTTTGCATATTAAAAAGCACTGAGAGACGGGAAGAGGAAGAAGTTTAAGCTACGTCACTGGGTTAACATAGTCCTGAGCTAATATATGAACAAGAATACGTCAATGAATATTTTTTTAGCGTTTGTTCTTCCTACTCCCTGAATAGAGACCCCATTTCATTTAGTATTTTGCTCATTTTGCATATTAAAAAAGCACTAGAGATGCCAAAATTTAATCACTTGTTCCTTTTGGCATTTCCAACAACTCCACAAAGTTTCATTCGAATCTTTTCAGTACTTTTGAGTTATCTTGCTGACAAACAAATAAACAAACCAACAAACGCCAGTGAAAACAATACCTCCTTCGGCGGAGGTAATAAACCACTACAACTTGTAGTATTATAGAGCAGATACATTAATATCTGCTCAATACAAACACATGCTATGCATTGAATACTAGAGTACCTGAAAGTGCATTTAATATCGGACAATAAGAGACAATAAATGAAAAAAAAATCTATAGCCTTCCATTTCTTACAAAATCCAAGTACATATATCTATATATATAAAAGAGACTGTGTGTTTGTGTGTGTGTTTGTCCGCTATCTACGGCCAAACCACTGGACCGTTTTAGATGAAAATTGACACACAGATGCATCTTGACATTGTGATGGTTTTGGGCTAGGTTAGATTCTGATCAGACCAGATTTGTGTCTGTGAGAGGGTTTTGCGGTTTGCATGGATTTTTGATGGTTAGGAGGCTCGGGATGTAATTATATGTTTTGTGGGCTTTGGCCGTAGGCATCTTTTGATATAAACAAAACTAAGGCCTAGCGGCCTTACAAAGGCCTCAAAAAGGCTTGGAAAATTTTGGTTGTCCATAGTTCGTAAGTGAGATGTTTTAGAGACAGAACGCAAAATAAAAGTTATCTGCATCTCTGCCCAAATAACCTGGATCCGGAAAAAAAAATCCGGATCTAGAAACTCCCGGACCCAGATTATGACATTTCCTTAACTTTTGATTCTTTCCCATTTCGAAAAAAAGCTAATCTGAAAGTATATCAAGAATAGGGTTAACAATCGGGTCCCAAAGAAATTTCCCGGAAAACCGGACCGGCATGTCGGGAAATTCAAGAAAACCTCTGGGATGACTTTTTAATACGAAAAAAGGTTCAAAACAAAACATACGAAATGAAGGCCTTGTAAAATAAGCCTAGGTTGGTTAAGTCAATGTCCGGCCTCCGGGACATATTTGGGCCGGGATCCAGATTTTTTTAAATTTGCAAGTTTTCGCAATATATTTTTGCACTATCATATTCAAGTTCACAAAGGGAGCAACTTTGATGTATTCAGTATCCGGATCTGAGGTCATTAAGAGCCTCAACTCCGGGATTGAATATTAGGTCGAATTTCATGGACGAAGCGGAATATTTTGAAATCCTAAATTTAGGGGGGCCTTCTGTGGGTTGTCTGTTGGGTTGATCGCATCAAGTTATAAAATAGTACCTATAGAGTTTGGCATTTCTAATAAGTTCGTTTCTTTTAAATGAATTTTGGTTTATAATTTTTTGAGTTTTGGCATAAAAACTGGCAAAATGGAAAAGGTTTTTTTCTCCGCTCCTGGGGAACTCACAGATTTCAACTTGAGTTCATAAGAAGGAGCTTAAAAAGCCTGACAATACATTATAAAAAAGTCCTTCTCAAGTGTTTCATATTTTTTCAGAAAACCCAAAAAACTGTTTTTTTCAAAAAACTCAAGGGGGTCCCTTATGATTTTTGGCATAAAAAAAATTAAATTTGTAAAAATAGTTGTTCCCAATTGGGGAGACTAATGCAAATATGAAGAAATTTTTAAAATTGGATGGAAAACAAAAAAGTTTTATATGTAAGCATTATTTTATAAGTACATATGCTACATATGTATATATATATATAGCATAGGAGATGGCTATAATATTAGTTCTTTTTTGCTCCCTAGGGGGTGCTCTAACTTATTAATCTAATGTAACCTCTAGGGAGACTTTTTACTGCATAAGTGGTTTTTAAATTATGAAATGCAAAATGAAGCCCTCGCAAAAAAAAATATCCGACACCATATAACGTCATAAATTAACACAACGGTTCACCAAGGTCTGTATAATAAGGTCGGGGCAATACAAAAACAAGCATGTAATCCTAGCAATATAACTACTCAATGACGTCACTGGAGCACGATATATATATATATATATACATTTATTTTTAGATAGATAGAGAGATTGATTGATAATATATATATATATATATAGATAGTATCGTTCTCCAGTGACGTCATTGAGTAATCACACTACTACATGTTTGTTTTGTATTGCCCCAACCTTGGGTTCACCAATCTTATTAACCAGTTTGAATACTTCAAACTCATCCCCCTTTTCTCACAGGAGACACAGCTGAACGCGCTCCGAAGTATAGTACGCGGGAGAAGCTCTATGAATAAAAATATTTGACATGTACTCATGAATACGATACATCATGAAAATGGTTTCCATTGCAAAGTTGGAAATGTCGATTTTCCCTCCAAATCATGAAGAAGGTCTTACCTTAAATAACTTTATCATCTTGGATATTTTTGTCATTACTGTCGCAACAAGTATTATGTATTGATGTAATTGAAGGTCTATCTATAAATGCTAATGTTGTTAATGCATATAATAAGGCTTCAAACGATATGGGAGCTTTTTATATAATACATCATTTTATGAAGTGAATATTTAAAGAAAAAATTTATCTTAATTATTGTCATGATCTTTTATTTATATTTATGTAAGCAAATATGGCCCTGGAATATATTAAGCCTTCAAGCATGTTCCGGAGTACTTTTATTGAGGAGGCATTCTATCAACTTTTATCATAAAATAAAAATTGTAGACCACCCCATAAAACATAGCCAAAATGACCTCAAAAATGACGTCACTGGTCACCCGGGCAAACGCCGGGTACTTAAGCTAGTAAGTTATAAAAGATTAGTATGTATTAAATTTCAAATAATCTCTAATAAATTATAACAAATTATCTATATAATAATTCACCCATCTCTGTCGGACCGTCTGTATGTCTGCACGCTATCTACTCCCACATTTATGGTTAAATTTGAACTTTAAAGGTACCTATGGAATCCTTGGGTCAAGGCGGACCTAATAAAACTATTTGCAAAGTGATGGGACCAGAAATGAACAAGAAAAATCACCTTTTTGATTTATACCTACTTTTCAAGGTACAGAGAGGAAAAAAGAAAAAAAAAGCATCTCATGTGACTTAAAACATATTCTTGTACAAAGTCAAACTTTTTATGAGGAATGTTTGAACAAAATAGAAAATAATCAATATATATATATATATATATACATCCTTGAAAGTAAGCCGGTGCGGGGCGGTGCTGCGTTCCTGTAAAAGATTTTGGGGCGGTGCGGCGCACCGGTAAGGGTTTATTATACTGAATATTAAAAAAAACACCAAAAAAAATACCAAAAATGCAGTAACGCTCGCCTTTTAAGAAGAAAACATATCTAGGCTACCCACAATATGTCATTTTTGACCAGCTCCGATGAAGATAACAGCTTGGCTTGCTTAAAATAGTCAAAGGATCTCCGGCGTGCGCCAGCTTCCAATTGCATCGACTGACGCTTTCAAATCCACCCCTTTTCAGACCCCCCCAAAAAATATTTGGAAATAATGGTACTAAATTTTACTATTGGGAAAGCCATCCAGTAGCCTATGGTAATCAGTTTTCAAAACGTCTGCAAATATCCCATATATTTTGGTCTTTCTGTTGGTGCCTTTCTGGAGCTTGCGTTCCGTTTGTTTCCATCTCCTGCCCGCGCTTGCTCCGCAGTTTAGAAGTCATCTCGACTCTCGTCTTTAAAACTGTGTCAGCGAAATGTTATATCGGCTTTTCAAAAACTGCATGTTTTTGTGATTGGGTGGCATACTGAGACATGTCTTCTACTCAGACAAATAATAAATTACTCTTCTTCAAATAGGCTGTTCACGCTGTTTGTAACGGGGGCACAGCTGAGCCTATGTCCGCTTTAGTGGGCTACAGGACCGCAAGCTTATGATTTAAATGTGAGCATGCTTTGTAAAGTAAGCACGCGTTTTCCCTAAAAAGTATTCATATGAGCCCTCTCACTCACTGTAATATTTACATTATCACGTGTTAAAATATTTAAAGGTGCGTGCTGTGAAGAAAAGCATTGTGATACGGAGAGATAAAAGAAAGCAGAAAAGAATAACCGAGCTATATAAAAGAAAGGACCGAGTTATTGAAAATGAAAATCAGGAAAAAGTCAGAAAAACAGATGGCTCGCTGCATGCAGTCCCTTGCGCGAAGGCAGTGAATGAGAGTAACGTTGCAGGTGCAGGACCGTCAACAAGTGATGCTGGGCCTGCTGCAAGTACCGCTTACCCCCCTGTTTGGTCAAAGGAGCAATTTGAACAGTTCAGAACAAAAAACGAATGGTTGTATGCCCAAAATGGCATGCTTGGCTGCATCTCATGCCGTGATGTTAAGGGCCTTGGTGTCAGCGCATCTCGAGGTGTTAATATCGTAAGCAATTGGGCAGAGGGGAATATCGCCCCATGTGGCCATTCAAGGACCGTGCAGCTGTCATCTCTCCGCAAAAAAAAATCATGAGCACAGAGAATCTGCAGCCCACAATGAAGCTGTTAAGATTCTTAAAACTGCACAGAAAGAGATCCTTTTAAACATGAATGCCACCAGCCAGGAGTCTGCGTTTGAGGCCACTGCCAAAGTGTTCAGGACTGCTTATTTTGTTGCCAAACATGACAAGCCTTTTACAGATTTTGAGAAATTAATTGATCTTCAAGAAGCAAATTCACTCAATTTAGGTCGCATTCTGCACAGCAAGACAGTCTGTGTTGACATAATTGACCATGTATCAACTCAAATGAAACATCAAATTGTGAGAAGGATAATTGAAAATAAAAGTAAAATTACTGTGTTGGCTGATGAGTCAACCAGTGTGGGGCACAAATCGACACTGATTGTGTTTTTAAAGGCCAGCATTGACGGCGAGATGGAGCCCATTGCTTTTCCCTTAGATTTGATTGAGCTGGACAATTTGTCTGCTGCTCACATCAAAGGCAAGATAATGCACTGTCTCCTCAACAATGGATTCACAATGGAGCTCCTGCAGGAGATGCTGATTGGATTTTGCAGTGATGGGGCCAATGTGATGCTGGGAGTGAAGTCAGGCGTTGGGAAGCTGCTCCAAGGTGACTTCCCAAATATAATTCTATGGCACTGCCTGAATCATAGGCTGGAGCTGGCGGTGGCTCAGGCATTGGAAGCCACTGGAGGGACAAAGGACTTCCAGGCGTTCCTTGATGCCCTGTATACATTATACAGTCAGTCCCCAAAAAGCATGCGGGAGCTGAGTGAGTGCGCCCACAATCTCCAAATCACATTGAGAAGAATTGGAAGAGTTTTCAATGTCCGATGGGTGGCTTCCTCATGGCGAGCTGTTAATGCAGTCTGGCATTCCTATGGAGCACTGGCACAGCACTTCCGAGATGCATCAGAAGACAGCACAAAAGATGGCAGAGAGAGAGCCAAATTCCAAGGCTTGCTCTCTAAGTTGTGCTCCATCAACTTTCTGAAAAATCTTGCTCTGATGGCTGATGTTCTGATAGAACTGAAGAACCTCTCTGAGATTCTTCAGAACAGGAGGATCACTCTCCCAAAGGCTCATGACATCATGCTAACATACATCAAGAGGATAGAAAGCCTTATCACATACCCAGGACAACATACAGTTGAGGCAAGTCAGGCCGAGAAAGACATGAAATTCAAGGAAGAAGATTTAAAAGTCGGCAGGTCCCCCATCATTGATGCATCACAGTTCATCCAAGCAGTGGCAGACAGTTTGAATGAGAGGCTCTTCACAACCACAGCCAACAGAGCACAGGCCAGTGTTGCTGCTCAAAGAAAAGAAATTTACACCACACTGATGAACCAAATGGCAGTCCTTGACCCAGAGAAATGGGATCATGCCAATCCCAGACATGGAGAGGATGAGGTGAGGGCTTTGTGTCATACTCTACATGTAAATGAGAAAACAACACACCTTGGATTTGTTGAATATAAGGCAAGTGGAGGGAGAAGCATTCCAAGCAACATGAAAAAGTTGTGCATAGCAGTAGACACCCTCTCAGCAAGTAATGCAGACTGTGAGAGGGGTTCAGCGCGATGAACAATATCATTACAGAGTACAGGAGCAAACTGACAACCAAAAATGCTGCAAACCTTCTCTTCATCAGTACAGTTGGCCCCCCAACCAACCAGTGGAATCCTTTGCCATATGTAAAGACCTGGCTTGCCAAAGGGAGAAGAGCAGCACATTCCACATCTGGCATGGCTCGCCAGCACCCTGAAGAGGACAACTACTTCAGCCCTGTTTGGAATTTGTTTTAAATATTTTGTTTGGATGGAGGGAATCCACCATTTTGCATGTGGCATGGCTCACCAGCAACCTGAAGATGACAACTAGGCCTACTTGGATTTTATATTTTTATTTTGTTTCTACCATTTTGTATTTTTCAGTCAAGTTACTAATCTGGAATGTGTTTTAAATATGTTTGGATTGAGGGAATCCTCCATTTAGAATTATTCATGTGGTTACTTAGATTTTTTAAATATTATTTTAGTTTTTTCCATCATTTTGCATTTTTCAGTCCAGTTCCAAATGTACTGAAAATAAAGTATTCACAGTAAAATATTTATAAACTGAAATATTTTGTAATGTCATTTCTTCACATAGAACACTTAGGTAGGCCCACAAGAATGTGAAGTAGTTAAGAATATTAAAAAGTCATGAAATTGGTGTGAATCGCCTCTGAACCCCCCCCCCCCCCCGGGTAAAAAGGAGTTAAAAAATAATACAGTGAGTGACACACCGGACATTGTAGCACCGGTAAGAAATGAAAACTACTTTCACCCCTGTATATATATATATATATATATATATATATAGATATATATATATATATAGCGATATTATATATATATATTTACATACTAGCGGATGTACCCGGCGCTGCCCGGAATTTTCTAACTTGAAAATAGTCTTTGGAATAGAAAAAAAAAACGAAGAATTGTAGTGATGTGATCGCATGTGATTTTTCATATTAAGATCAGTTTCTTAAAAAGTCGTCATTGGGCCTTCATTGCCATTTTTTCCGTTTCGTATTCCTGAAGGCTGGGTATTTAATCATCGTAAAAAGAAGGTATTTTGTAAGTAATAAAGTGCCGAAGATATGTATGGTAGCGATGAATATCAGAGTATTAGTTTGATCTCCGTTGATGGAGGTGAACAGCAAAAGAAAAAACTTAAATGGGAGTGCAACTTCATATATAAACAAGAAAAGTTGAGAGTTAGTGACATCATCTCCATCTCTAGGCATTATTAAAATTTAAATAGCACGATGTTGCAATAAAAAAAGTTGTTATTTCCACAAACTTTTAATTTGGGGGAAAGACAAGGACAAAAAAACTTATTTTTAAGTATTCATATGGAAAACGAATTTTCCAGTAAAACACAAAAAAACAAAAACACGTCGTACTACCTCAGTCTCATCCACAGAAAGTTTGGTCAAAATCTAACTTAGCAATTAAATAAAATTGTCAAAAACCATTTTGGCGAATAAAATACGCATGGGGATGACGAATTTCCGGGAGTTGGCAACCCCACTAAAACACTCCCTGAGTTCTCAAAACTATTCACTGAAAATTTCGTCAAAATCTAATGAACCGTTCGGGAGAAAGAGGGAAACGAACGAACGAACGGAATTCGGACTGATGATACAAGTGTGCCCATGGACAGCGATAGAGCTATTTTCACAGGAACAAATTTTACACGGCTTAAAACGCACGCCTTATATACACATGCATAAACATGAGGGGGGGGGGGGGAGAGAGTCAAGAGTGACGTCACCATCAACAATCGTCAAATAATAGAGCCTCCTCTGATCATAATTGGGAATCTTTTTTTTGGGTGTCATGAAAACATTTGGCCTAGACTTCAAACTTGTTGGAGATACCTCGATCCCTTCCTCCATCTCCTTCTATCTCCCGGGACTCCAGGATAAATGCTTTGGACACCAAGAAACGAGTCTCCTCCCTCCCAGTAAGAGACATTCCCCTCACTTCGACTTCTTGAATGGAGTCCTACCCCTCGTTTTCGTCGTCAAAGGAGTTCCTTCCTTCATCTTCGTTAGAGAGCTCCCCGTCTCATGTCTTCCGAATGGAGCCCTACCCTCGTCGGACTTCGTTAGAGAGCTTCCCATCCCTCGTCTCGTTATAGGGCTCCCTCCCTCGTCTTGGACCAAGGAGGTCCTTCCTTCGTCTTCGTTAGAGGGCACCCCGCCCCTCCTCTTCGTGAATGGAGTCCTGCCCCTCGTCTTCATGAATGGAGCCCTACCCCTCATCTTCGTGATTGGAGTTCCGTCTTCCATAACCTCCTCCATATTGAAGACTTTTTCCTCTTTTTGGAATTTGCTATTGGACGCCTCAGTCCTGTATTTCTATGAAATAAGTATCATGATGTCCTGATGAATCTAACAGTCCAAAGGACATGAAGATCATAAATCTGGTGAAAGAGCCTTGATCATCAACCCTAACAGGATTACCACCCCCAGACTAACGCACCCGGACAATCACCCCCCGTGCCATTTACTCCCATTACTAATATTTTTTCCAGAAGTCCGCTTAGGAAGTTAACTATGCTTTTTGTGACAATTGACCAGTTTAAAATTTGAATGTAATCAGATAAAACAATAATAATACTTTAGTGTATCATTATTTAATAAATCTTATATTTCTCATTTCAAATCCCACAATAATTGTAACTGGTCACCAAAATATCAAAAATTAGTATTAAAAGTGCTAATTAATTATTATTATTTTTCTAAGATATGTTGTTAAAATGATTAAGCTAATAAAATTTACTCTAACATGATTTGAAATTTTAAAAAATCGTCAAAAAACGTTTTTTTGCGAATAAAATAAGCATGGCGATGACGAATTTTCCGGGAGTTGAAAACCAATATTTTTCATATTAAGATCAGTTCCTTAAAAAGTTGTCATTGGGCCTTCATTGCCATTTTTTCCGTTCGTATTCCTGAGGCTGGGTATTCAAACATCATAAAAAGAAGAATCTCACGAATAAACATATTTTGATGTCATCGCATGTGACATTTCATATTAAAATTAGTTCCTTCAACAGTTGTCATTGTGTCTATATTGCCATTTTTCCGTTTTATATTCCTACGGGCTGGGTATTTAAACATCGCACAAAGAAAAAATCACACGAATAATTTCAGTTAAATCATTGCATGAAATTTTTCATATTAAAACCAGTTCCTTAAAAAGTTGTCATAACTCTTCATTGCCATTTTTCCGTTTTGTATTCCTTACGGCTGAGTATTTAAACATCGTAAAAAGAAGTAATCATACGAATATTTCAGTGATGTCATCGCACTTTCATTTTAAATCAGTTTCTTAAAAAGCTATCATTGGGTATTCTTTGCCAATTTTTCGTTTTGTATTCCTTAAGGCTGGGTATTTAAATATCATAAAAAGAAGTAATTTTTTGGATTATTCATAGGGAACATAGATTGCCTAATATATGTATGTTAGTGCAGAATATCAGAGTATTTGTTTCTTTGCCATTTCTCCGTTTTGTATTCCTTAAGGCTGGGTATTTAAATATCATAAAAAAAAGAAGTCATTTTTGAATCATTTCATACAGAACATAGATTACCTAATATATGGAGGGTAGCGCTGAATATCAGAGTATTTGTTTGATCTCCGTTGATGGGGGAAAACAGCAAAAACTTAAGAGAGAGCTTCATATATTTATCAAGAAAAAGTGATAGTGGTTGACATCACTCTCTATCTCTAGGCATTACTAAAATTTTGATTAGCGTGATGTCTCGTTATAAAAAGTTGTTATTTTCTACAAAACTTAAAAACAGGGATAGAAAAGAACTTATTTTAAGTAATCATGTAGAAAACGAATTTTCCAGGTAAACACTAAATAAAACAAAAACATGTCTTACTACCTTACAATCATCCCAGAAAATTTAGTCAAAATCTAACTTGGCAATTTAAAAAAATGACATAAAACGTTTTGGCGAATAAAATAGCATTCGAGACGAATTTTCGGGAGTTGACAACCCCACTAAAACCCTCCCTGATCTCTTAAAACTATTCACTGAAAATTTTGTCAAGATCTAATGACCCGTTCGGGAGATACAGGAAACGAACGAACGAACGGAATTCTTTTTTTATTAGTATAGATATATAAAAATATAATAATAATAATATTAATAATTTATTAATATTTTATGTCAAAAAGAAAAGAAAACGAATTGATCATTTTATTACATTGTTTCTTTTGGACTAATGGAGGACATATTTATTATTTTTCAAATATATGGTTGAATTATATTACCAAACATGGACAAAAACATTGGTATAGCCCTAACAGTGTAATTTATTATCCTTTCCGGCAAAAACAAAATGAAAATAGTGCTAGAAAAAAGGCTTCATTCAATTGGAAACACCAAACCTCCATCTATTTTTTGCTTCAATGGGTTTCAAATGATGCTGTTGAACGAGTTGTAAATAATTGTTGCTTTTGGCCGTTCTTTTCTTCATGTACACCAACTGATTATATTATTTTGCTATTATTTTTTATGAAGTATGTAGTATTAAATGCAAACAAGAAAGGAAGAACGAAACAGTTTCTACCATGATCTTCTTGTCACTGATTTGTTTTCATTTGAGGAAGAAGAAAAAAAGTTATATCAACTAAATAAAAATCTGACAGAAAAAAGAAGATTTGTTTAATTTATTCTATATAAATCTAACACGTGCAGTTTGGGATCCACAGAGACGTTTCAGAGATTTTTCATTTCTCTTCTATTTCGTCCCATATAGATGTAAGTGCTCGCTAACTAATTCTCATTCTCGATTAATTCAATGTCCGAGGCCCAGGCGCAGAAAGAATGAGTGAAGGCAAAGAACATGAGATCTGCTAGGAGGGAGGTATCTATGCACAACTTTGGTAGATTTTCTAAGACACATGGGTCTCGAGCTGAACAAGAGATTATCTTGAGGCTCCTCAAGTCCAGCTCAAGCATTGTTTCGAAGAGCGAGGGAGGAAGATTCCAGCATGTCTCAGCACAACCCAAAAGTGACCAGAAGAGGGACCCCAGGCTCTTGGCTGCCCTCAATAAATCTGTCATCAATTTAGGATTGCTCCTTGTGGTCTCATGTAGCGTGTTGTAGCAATAGAGTCCAAGTCATTCCTCCTCAGGCAGGGACAGAGTCAAGTCCTTCCTCCTGGAAGGGCACTGGCCTCCGCAAATGATTGAATGTTCCATGTAAAGGCATTCCTGGAGACTGGAGGAGGGAATGATACCTTAAGTGTAATGGGCCGATTTGGTTGAGCAAATATGTCTGCAGAACCTTTCCTTATTTAATGTAGTGACCCTTAAATAATATTAAATTGACCTGCATGGAATTGCACTTAATGTAGTTTTGATTATTGGCTGGTTTATTTTTTTATCTTGTTTGAATGGAAAATAATCTTTTAATTGATGATTCTCCATTTAAAGAACTTTAAAACAAAAGACTATGTAATTTTATATCATCATACTGTTTCATAGCTTCAAATTAATTTGTTATCAAAAAACATCTATATCACTAACGTTTTTATTACTTTCAGATATTCGAGATGCCCAAAGTTATAGATCCGATCCGTCTCATCCACGAGCTCGGCGGGAACAGAGTGTGGGTTTACGACTCACAAAAAGAATCTCTATGCTGTAGGCTGTGTTCCAAATCCTTCAATATTAAAATTAGGAGCAACCTCTTCCATCATGTCCGATCCAATAAACACCAGAAACATCTTGATCTCTTCAACAAAACACAGACTATTGAGTTGGAGGAACAGACTTCATCGGTTACACGCCCTACTTTTACCATGGATCTGACAAGAATGATGATCGCCTGCAACATCCCTTTGGCCAAGGTGGAACAACCTGAGTTCATCAACTTCTTCGAGAAGCATTGCGGCAAGAGACTTCCAAGCCGGACAACGCTAACAAAGTGTATGGAGGAGGAATGTGAAACAATTTGCTCCAAGATTAAAGAGCAATTGAAGGAGAAGGATATTTTTGTACAGGCTGACGAGACGACTGATTCGCAAGGACGGGCCATGACCGCAATCATGGCTGGAACTTTGAATGGAGTCACCCTGGAACGTCCGTTCTTGATTGGTCTGAGCGATGTTACTACCATCAATAATCAGAGTCTCCAGTTAGCGGTTATCAGGGCTTTACGCAAAGTCCTTGGAAGTGAATTGGCTAATAAGAAGCTACGTCTTTTTCTCACTGATGGAGCCAGTTATTGTCTCAAGGCTGGTCGTGGACTGAGGCAGCAGTTTCCTAATTTAATACACGTTACCTGTATAGCTCACGCTCTCAATCGTGTTGCTGACCTCGCTAGGACGCAATTTCCGAAAGTAAACCATCTCATCTCGGAAGTCAAGAAATTTTTTGTGAAGTCATCAATTAGAAAGCGCCACTTCGCAGCTTCCTTCAAAATTCCGCTGCCGCCCGAACCGGTGATTAGTCGTTAGGGAACTTGGTTGGAAGCTGCCTTCTATTATGAGAAGAATTTTCTTAATGTCAAGAAATTCGTGGAGGAATTGAAGAACGACAGTGCTGCAATAATTGAAGCCAAAGAAATCTTTGAAGATGAAGAGATCCTTACTCAGCTTGAAGTCATCAAAGACAACTTCCCAATACTTGTGAAGGCAATTAAGGCTTTGCAAGAGAGGCTTCCTCTGGTCGAGAGCTTCAAATTAATAGAAGAGGTCCAGACCACTCTCACACTGCAGCCTTTTGCCAACAAGTTGAAAGAGTTGCTGGATAAGAATCCTGGATATAGGACAATGATGGAAACAGCAAGTTCCTTGCATAGTGCTAAAGGAAATGAAGAATATGATGCCAATACCTTCTTGATGGCCAATGCTCCGATGGTGACATGCGACGTGGAAAGACTTTTCTCTGTCCTAAAGGATGTTAACTCTCCAAAGAGAGGAAGATTAACGGAGGCTCATCTTGAAGATATTTTATTCATTCGTTGGAATGGCAAACTCATTTGATAATATCGTTCCATGACCATCAAAGGGTTTTTCGGATCAGACGTTTGAATAAATGATGATAGAAAAATTGTTCCCTCCCTCATTTTGCGACCTTATGTTCTGATATGTAACAAAACGTTTTAGTTAATAATGATTTTAGAAAAACTTAGGAATATAATATTTTCAAAAATCTTGGTGCTATTTTTTGCGACAGTAAGTGAACGCAAAGTTAATTTTTCAAGTGACTACTACTATGACTCTCGAAAAATAAATTTATTAATATATATATATAAATTATTATTTTAAATATATGCACAATATATATATATATATATACTTAATAGCCATTAAATGTAATCGACAATTTAAAAAAGTAACATTCAAATAGTTTTGAGCTATAATTTCATTTAAGGATTTCTATGATTAACTCTTAAAGGATTAAAATGGAAACAACTCTGCGTTCAGAAATAGTAAACGGCATATAAAAAATGTTAATAAATGTTCACATCCCAAACTATCACTTCTAACCAATTTACACAAATAGTTTTACCTTTTCATTTTTAAGAAATTATTTATTCATGGCAATACAAGGCATATTTTTCGGTAATTTATTTAAAAATGCCAATAAATTTTCTAAAATAATCCAGAATTAAACCATTTTATTTATAGTATGTACTGTTATTTGAAAGTAGTTGGCGCGTAGAACTTGTAGTCACTTACTGTCATAAAAAATGACAACACAATGTTTTTATAATAAATGTCTTCCTAAAAAAATCTTTGATCGCAAAATTGAGGGGGTCAACAAAGAATCAATTTATCTATTCTTATATTCCTTTTATATTTTTTGTCTTATCTTTATATAATTGATATAAAAGTATTCTCATTAATCAGTAAATCAAAATGTGTTATTTTGTATAGTATATGTAAATAATGAAACAAACATACTATGCGAGTACTTACTGGATTCTTTCTCGTAGTAGGTGTTTAAACTCAAAAAAGGAAAGCCAAATTCATTCCTTCAACTTCTTAATGTCTCATCTAATATCCAATACCTCGATTCATCTACGGATCCGTATATTCTAAATGAACATCCCTTAATATATCCTTGGTATGATGTAATTTTTGTTAGTCAAGAAGGAGAACTGATAATTTCTCTAGGCAACATTTAATTGAATTATCTGATTATTATTTTCATTGATTTGCGAAAAAAAATATTACTCAAGTAATAAACTAATATAAATTGAAAACAATACATCTAAAAGGCATGTACGGTTATAAATTCAACCAATATTCATGTTTGTCAAATTTTTTCTTTGAAAGGAATACTTATTTAGTTTTATTTATAATCGTTTACATAAAATATAAGATATTAAAATATATATATTTATGAAGAAAATTTTATTTAAGTATTTTATTAAATAAACAGTAATTTAAATGACCCTTTACACTGTATTAAAATTTGTAGCTGCACTTCTTCATCCCATGAGGATCCAAAACAGACAGGCTCATAATGAAAATGTTTGTAAAGGTAGGTTGTGTCGATTAGAAAGGGACCGGAATGCGTGTCAATAAGGAGTATTGAGTTTCTTGAAATATACAACCTTCACTTGATTTTACTATTTATTTGCAAAAAAATATATTAAATCATAAAACAATAAAAACCAATGGATACAACTCTGAGAACAATTAATCTAAAAGTCATATATGGGTATAAACTGAATATGTTGCATCAGTCTACGTATAAGCCATTCATGTCAGAAGATATATATATATATATATATATATATATATAATATAATACAATTTATATATAATATATGGTGCAATTATAAATAAACTCTTCATATTGTAATAAACATCGTGATTTCATTACTTCTTCAGGGTTCCATTATACTTTTGCCTCTCTTTTTTTCCTCGGCAGTAGCTTTGTCCTCCTAGTAATTTATATTGAATTTGGAGAAATCCCATCAGGTTCCGAAACAGACAGTCTCATCATGAAGGCGTATGTAAAGGAGTCGAGAGGTTAAGACCCCCAGAAGTTGGGGGAAGACTGCCCTATTGTCTAGTTTTCTTCATACAACTCGAGGTCGATAATGAATTTAATTATACAACCATCAACAACGAATTCGATGAAAATTATGTCGCCCTCATCACCAACGAGGCTGAAAGAAACAGCTGCAGTCGTCGGCTTCGGTTCCTCTCAATAGAAAGCGAAGAGACCCACCTCTCCTCTATAGTTGCACACCCCGCATCTGGGCATTTTTATCCTCCTTGGTTCCATTCAAATGTAGAACACTTGTGGTCACGTGTCTTGGGGATGCCTTTGGGTCTTTGAACTTCTTGGGGCGACTCCACGCCTTGGATCTTCTTTACTTCGATAAGAGAGCTGAATCCTTCCCTACCATCTCCGACTCCATTGTTCGCTCGAGCTTGATGACTTCCCTAGGGTTGAGTTTCCCTATTAGAAGACTGTCGAGCGGCATTGTAATGAAGCCAACAATAATCGAGTGATGTATCGTATTGCCACACTAGTAGTGTCCAACCCTCATCCGATGGGTAAGGAAATCGTCGATAGGCTCAGCCTTAAAGATTTCCTCGAACTCTTCCATGACTAGAGGCTCCTCGGCCTCTACGAACTTATATGTGCTGGAACTCCACAGTAAAACAGAAAGTTCCGGATCAAGGCCCAGGCTTTTGGGAGGGCCCTACAGATGTTATGGGGGGCACAGTTGGCACATTCATAAAAAATCGGGCCCACGTCACTCAGTGGGTGGGCGGGCCTGGCCCCCTCAGGCCCGCCCATCCCGCCGGGCCTGTTCCGGATCCATCCAGTCAGGTTTGCCTTCTTCTTCCCGTAATTGATCCGGATTCTCCCCGAGCTCGAGTTCAGGGCATAGCTCTTGAAGCTCCGGAAACTTCAAGGTGGAACACGAATTTAACGTAGAGGATCCTAAATATAAACGGAGTAGGATTCATAGGATCCCAGGAAAAGTAAAATTCTTCCTAGGATTTGACTTCACATTTATATTTGTTGCTATGAACTAACACTATTTATTATTATCATAACAATAAGAAGCATAAGGATTATTATTCTAAAATAACATTGCAAAGATTGTTAGTGTTTAGGTTTAGTGAGTAATATATAAAATAAAGCATTTCCTTAGTTTTCTTCAATATTGCTGACTTTGTTGCATGTATTAAAAAAATGTAGCATGTGGCTAGGTTTATTCAATTTTTTCTTCAACTCTGATTATACAACAGTTCAAATTATGGATATGCGTATTCACCCTCAAGCCACTAGATTCTCTTAGAGAGGACATAGCTCAAAACTCGTCCTTGACAATAATCATATATTTTATAACATTTTATTTATTGGGCCAAAAGAGTGGTTGGGTAATTCTTGTACAAACAAAAAGGAGAAGATCATGTTACTCGGACAACAGGCAAAATGATTCGGCAGAAAATAAAGCTAAAATTAAAAGATTCAAGCATCGGATAATGATAGAACTTGCAAAGGTTATTTTACTGTTTCATAAATGGTTAATATAAGAGTTGGCAATTAACCTAATAATAAAAGTCTTACTTTCAGTATCATACACCCAAGCCTCGGGTCCCGTTGCTGATATAGGTTTTATTTAGGTTGAAACCACCGCCAACTCTTGGATAGGTATAAAAGGAGTCCTTACTTTCAATATCATCACCCCAAGCCCTCGGGTCCCGCTGCCGTATGGGCTATTATTTAGGGTGAAAACCCACCGCCAACTGGGCTAGGTATAAAAGGATCCTTACTTTCAATCTCATACCCCCATAAATAAAAAATTATCAGCAGGCGGGACCCGAGGGCTTGGGGTGTATGAGATTTCCGAATTCCAGCTCTTCCATATGTGACGTGAGAACACTCTTTGAATACAGGATATTTTTGGTTAAAATGAGATGACCTTATAGTATTCTTCATTACTCTTCTCCATTGTGTATTTGTATTTTTTCAATTAGCTTCTAATTGATGCGATATTAAGGAATAATGGTCTATGAAGAAAGCTAATCAAATGAAAAATTGACCAGGAAATTGGCATCATCTTTGAAATCTTGTGTTTTAAACCAATCATATTACGTTGTTCATAGTTAATGTACTTTTATAATATTATATTAATAGTAGTCTCCTTGTTACATGTATGTTTGAATTAGATCCTCCCTTCTTTCTATTTCTCTCTCTATCAAAGCATAATTCTCAGCCATTGGTGTTTTGGAGCATATGATTGGTGGAGCTTCATGTCGATGCGCAGGGATACTAACATAAATATTTGGTAATGATTCCACGACAAATTACGGCCTTCCATCTTTGGAAGGATATTGCGCATTATATAAAACCTTTGATTTGTAATAAACAATCGACATAAACATTATCAAATATAACTAATATGCATCGAAAGTCAGTTTATTTTTTTTTGTATATTAGAACGTATAATTTCAAATCATAAAAATGGAAGCTCATAGGGAAGTAAAATAAGCCAATAAATACGTAAAATAGTTTTCTCCTTTGCTTATATTTCGTTCTGTATTCAAATAATGTTCTCACGTCACATATGTTAAACCTCGTTCAATCATGTGTACATTTTGCTTACGCTTATTGCACGGAAACTAAGAATGTTGTGAGAAAAGAAAATCAACCAAACATTATAAACATTTTTTTCCCTTCTATTCGCAGGCTTGTGCAAGTAAGAAAGGGAACGGGATAATGCAACCATATAAATTGGACAAATGAAATATTCTGATGAATATTCGAGGACTGCAAGAATCCACGTAAAGTGATTAATAGGGAGCCTAGGCCGTCCATAAGAAAGGTATGGAACAAGGGCTTTGTGAACAATGTCCAGGAGATCATCGATGAAGAGCCCACCCACTCATTATCGTCAATTACTGAGGAGGAGGTTGGGGAAACCACAATTCAAAATTGTGTTAAGAAGATTGCGTTGCAGATGTCATAGGAGCAAATGGGCCATAACCCCTGCAAACCAAGAAGAAGCTTGTGATCAAAGCTGAAAAATTGCTTAACAAGATTAACATCTCAAGGATCACAAATGATCTGTTATTCTCATATGAGAAAAAATTATGTCTGGATAAGGTTCACAACAGAAAAATCACTGCTGGATAGCTCCTGTCCAAATAGTCCCAAAAGTTTGGAAACAATGTTCCCTGCTACTGTGATGGTCTTTGGAGTAGGAGCAGTGAAGGGGATATATGCCTCCACACATTTTCTGAGAGTGCCTGAGAGTGAATACGGACATTTATCTGGAAGTGATGGACAAGGTGGATGCCCTGGATCAAGGTGGTCGCAGGAGATCGTCCTGGGTCTGGCAGCAGGACTCTGCACCCTGCCATGTTTCTGTTAGATCTCTCCAGTGGCTGCAAAAGAACACTACGACATGGTTGGCAAGTACATAGAAGTGGGCCCCAGCATCCAAGACCTTAATCCAATGGACTATTTTGTCTGGAGCTATCTTGAAGGACGGACTAATAGACGTGCTCACAACAAGAAAGCATCTCTCATCACCTCCATCAAGAAGGAGATGGCGTCCATGGACAGGGAGATGTTGAAGAGGGCCTGCGCCGCTTTCAGGGGCCGCATACAGAAAGTTATCTACGCTGAGGTTATTATTTTAAAAATCCTATAGAAGACATTCTCACCTTTAAATGCGCATAATTGAA
>CP045902.1:12822153-12835943 GCA_013387185.1 Caligus rogercresseyi
ACTGTCCATTCAGTTATAGATAAATTATTTTGTCAAATCTGTCTAGAGCATGAATATGTATCCAACAATTCTTTTGAAACTGTTAAAATATACTATTTGTCTATGTATATTTTTTAGATCTTACAAAAGCTGGAATTTTTCAATATGATGCAAAAAACTTTGTTATCAACGGACCAAGAATCTAAATGTGTTTTACAAACATTTTTTTAATACCAAGTACCACTATATTTCATGCAAGCATTTAATTTATACACTTACAAATTAATCGCATTTGTAATAAAGTCTCAATAATACTCATAAAATCATCCGGGGGGACAACTTTAGCAAATCGAAATTTGTATATGTAAACTTGTACTTTTGAAGTTATAAATTAATTTGGTTGTGATGGGACCCACAAAAATAAGACAAAATCTCTCGGTTTCAATACTAAATTAAAACACTGGTAAAAAATGTCACCAAGTGCCCTAAAATACGAACGCACTCGATCAAGAAGTGTATTGGCGTATCCCTTGCTTCCTGGCAAAGAAAACAAGTTGTTTCCTCCAAAGTCCTTCCATATAGGGCTCCCAAGTACAAAGTATTCGTCACAACTCTGTACTTCAACCATGATAGGGAGAAGTTCAGATCATATGAACGTAGGCCTTTGATTATTTGACAAGCTGGAGCTTTCACTCCATATTCTACCTTCCTTCTCTCTATCTGTGTCAGGAAACACCTGCTCGACTTTGTATCCATATAACTCTTCCGAATAAAACTGTTACTTGCCTTTCTAGAATCTAGTCTGCTGTAAAGTTATTATATTGACCAAACATATCCACCACGCACTCAAGCTTTTCCTCCCTTATCCTCCTCGTTCTCCAAATCTTCCCTCTTCCTCAGCTTCTCCGCTGACCGGCCTGATACTTTGTCCATAATGAAGCTCTGGATCCTGTTGATCAAGGGGTTTCTCATGCGATAGATCCTCGACCCTGGGTCAATGTTATGTCCGTCCGAGCCAGACGGCATTGCAGCTCACCGCTAGTCCTGGGTGTCGTCTAAAGCTTTTTTTTTACTTCTTAGAGAGAGCTTTGTAGTTCCAGACAGATGTTAGGAGTCCTGGATCCGCTTCTGCAAAATATTTTTAGGTTTGATCGTTCGGGAATTAAAACAATCCGTCTACTTTTTTGCAAATATTTTCTAATATGAGGTTAACTTAAATATGGGCCTTTTTTGGTAAAATAAGATTGTTGTAAACAAAAATCCCTCGACATAATATCCCTTTTTAAAAGTTTAAATATGGCATTCAATGAATTTTGGTTAAATTTTGGGTAGACCCAATTCTATGCGATATTGTTCGTAAATTTTCAAAATTCTTTGAAAGATACTTCAATATTTTCCTGACTCCTTGAATAGGTATGGATATGTCATCTGCAAAGGCTTGTATTTTAGTTTCGACTTCTACTACTCTAATACCTTTTGTTTTACATGCCTTACCTCCACTACTAGCGAGTCAAGACACATTATAAACAAAGTTGTAAGATAGGATTCCCTTTGTTTACAGCCACTATTAATTTTGAAAAATATTGTCATACTTTCATAGTACGTATATGTACTACGAAGACTAACAGCTACCTTACAAAATTTTCTCCCAATCCATGATTTTTTATACTTGTTAAAATGAATTGATGTGACATAGAGTCGAAATCTTTTTTAAGATGAACTCTCATAATCGCTAAACAAGAACTGTTTTTATCAACCGTGGGATAGCATCGTTAATACTCTCCTGCTCACAATTTCCATCAATCTGTTGGGAACGAAACCTTGGAATTTGGAACATAGAATCTTTGTGTACTCCCATTTCAATCAAGTCTAGGCTGTTCTCAGAGAAAGTCCAGAAGTTCATTCCAGAGAAATAAGAAAATTACTATATAGGGGGCGATTGAGGAGAGTCGTCACCGTGGAGGGCACAAATTGTGGTTGTCAAATGATACAAAGAGACATCGTAACGTATGTGTATTGATTATTCGCGTACTGTAAATATTCATACCGAGTTGGATCATATCCCCTCCCCAGGATTGATGATATGGTAAGGTAAGCAAATCAGCTAAATTCAAAATATATTCAAGTTTAAAAAAAAAGTGCCTACTATCAAGTCCCAATAAAAGAATCAGATAAAAAGTAACTGCTTTTGGTTCTAGGAAGATTCGCCCCTGGTGAATTCGCCCCCGGGTAGTTCGCCCCCGGTTTGTTCGCCCCTGGAGTCTTTGCCGCCTAGGTGTGTACGCCGCCTGGAAGCTTTGCCCCCACAAGTCCGGAATTACAATCAAATCATATATGTCTACATAAGTAGGTGTGTTTGGTGAATGATGAGTGAGGAGAGAGCCATCCTTAAAAAACATCCAGTGACGTCATACTTGTTATTCGTCAATTTAGAATCACGTCACTGAATGTTTAAACTCCTTTCTTTTCTCCATCATGCTCTTAATTTAGTGTTTTATTTTAATGTTAACATTAAGAGGAAGACGGAAAAGAAAAAAAAATTGGACACCCAGTGACGTAATCCTGAGCTGATAAATGAACAATATTACGTCAATGGATATTTTCTTACGTTTGTTCTTTTCCTACTCCCTGAATAGAGACCAATATTTCATTGTTATTATTGCTTTGAAGATGTAAAGAGATTTCGCCCCCGCATTAAAAAAGAAGGTTCTAGTCTGCTCGATAATACAACTTTTGTCATGGACGTCTATATCAAGCTTGTAATTCCGTTAATGCTGAGAGCATAAGTGTGGGCGTTCTTCTTTCGAAAGTACAGTATTCACCGCATAATCGGGACAGGCTGGGAGTAGCACTAACGCCCCCTTTAGCGGGGTGCCCGATTTCGCGATGAGCTCTCGCCACACACCCGGCATCATCATTCTATTTAAAAAAGATTATGAATAAAATATTAAAACAACTGTGAGACAAAGATTGACATCCAATCACCCTATTAACATTTGACTGCATCCAACATCATGATCTAGAGTACGTTGTTTTTTAGCATTTGCCACTTGCGTATACACGACTGATCAATTTTGTTTGCGGACAACGGCATCCCATGCTTGTTTCCCCCCCTCTCTCTTCTCTGATTACACAACTCTTCATGCTTACTTTCTTCTCTCTCCCCCCTTCCCCCCTCATTTCACTCATTGACTGATACATTTCGTGTATAAATCAAAGATCACTTGAAAAAAATGTGTCCCGTTTATCAGAGGCTTGCGCCCGATTATCCAGTAAAAATGACGTGCACTGGAAGTGTTTCTGGGAGGCGTATGTCTTGTAGCGAGGTACCCCGATTATCAGGTCCCGATTAATGCTGTGAATACTGTATTGTGAAAAAGAAGCCTCTCAAATTTTATACTCGCCAGATATAATTTATAAAAATGGTTCAATTAATTAAAGGCTGCAGAGGTGGATTCAAGTTGGTGGATGACCTGTCCTATGTCTACAGGATGACATCACACCTACTAAGGACCTCAAGGATTAAGGACTCCGACCCCTGGACATGCACTGGAGTCTTCGATATGGACGAACTCTTCTCAGGAGACGAAAAAAAGTTAGTATTAATGAAAGACCCTCTGCAACAGAGAAAAATGGCTAATATCTAAACCCTTTGTTTACTTTGCATTTCATAGGACTAAAACCCTCTGGATCACTTCGAGAAAAGTAATGTTAGGAGAGTTGTACATCACACCTTCTAAGGACTTTAAGATTAAGGACTGATCCCTGGACATGCACTGGAGTCTTCGATATGGACGAAGTCTTCTCAGGAGACGAAAAAAAGTTAGTATTAATGAAAGACCCTCTGCAACAGAGAAAAATGGCTAATAACTAAACCCTTTTTTTACATTGCATTTCATACGACTACGACTCTCTGGATCACTTCGAGAAGGGCAATGTTAGGAGAGTTGTACATCACACCTTCTAATGACCTTAAAGATTAAGGTCTCCGCCCTTGGACATGCACTGGAGTCTTCGATATGGACGAACTCTTCTCAGGAGACGAAAAGACGCGAGGAGTTGTACCCCACAACTACTAAGGACCTGAATTACTTCTACCCCTGGACATACGCTGGAGTCGTCGATATAGACGAACTCTTCTCAGGAGACGAAAAGACGCACGCCGCTTCACATGCCCTGTTAAGCAAGGACGGAATGCCTTCTGAGGGCCTCAAGATCGGACCAAGGATCCCGACCCCCGGAAATTGGCTGGAGTCTTCGTCTGAATCCTTTATGGTTTGGGAATCCCTCACTCCTCGAGAAGAAAACACAAGTGAAGGAACACTCCACCGAAAATTCCTTTTATATTTATCATGTTATATTGTCGATTTATAGTGTTTGGACAAATTTTTGTGTTTAATGTATTTTAATTTGATGTGTTTGTTGTATATGTCAAGAATATATGCTTTTTGTTTTAAGTTATGTTTTATATTATTCAGTATTGTTTGTTTTTTTGCCTTTCGACTTTTGTTTAGAGATCTAATTTTAAACTAGAATGTTTATTTATATATGTAATTTCTCTAAATCAATCAAGTTTCTTATTTTAAAATAATAATAATATTATTGCATATTACATTCATAGCTTATTTTAGTATATATAATATTTAGCCATCGAACCAAATATAATTGTAATTCTGTAATTTAAATACATAATGGGTAAAAAATATAGGCTAATATGAAGAATTCTTCGAAAATTGTGTCCTCTAGAGAAGTGTACGCAAAGTTACCAAAAGAAAAATGTTATTAATGCCACTCCTATTATCCCTACACTGAGAAATGAAAGATGTCAATATACGTTTTGATACAGTATATTTTAATATAGCTGCTAATACAATGGTTACATTGATAAATTTAATGAATATATATGAATTCGTTCAGTTGTTATCGGATGCCCTAGAGATCCATACCATAGAGATTACATATCAATGAGCATGTTGATAGTTCCTACAGGATTTTTGTTGTTATTGAAAAACGAAGTTACAGGTTCCTCTGTCTTCTATGTTTTCTCGAAGAGGGATTTCATCGATCAAAATAATTCATGGTTGCATGTTGTAAGAGAGAGGACTAACATTCTTCGTTCAGGACAGCTGGCTGTCACTATTCCTATAAAAAAGGAGGAAAATCTTAATCGTTTTTTGTAACAAATACTAACAAATAGAAATGTTTACCTCAATGAAAATCTTCATTTTATGAAGTGTGTTGGGGTAAAATCTACGTCACATACAATTTTTATGTGTCCTGGATAGGTTCATAATCCAAACAGTATCCATATCCGGAGGCATTTTCAATCCCTGAAGGTAGTTGAGTCCAATAAATTATTTTCCCTCGGCATTTCTTTTCTATTCATTCGATCCATTTCCAGATATCTTTGGGAAGAATTGGTAGGTATTCCAAGACGAAAGAAGATGTTAAAGATGTAAATAAACTACATTCTTCAAGAACTTTCCAGGGATAGAGTCTCAGAGAACAGATTCCATCCCAAACACAGGAATCGTCTTACAAACAAGTTTTTGGTCCACCTCACATTTCTGTACAATACATAGGTGGGATGAGTTGACTTCTTCCTATGGATCCATTACATATTCTTCCTCCACTGGAATCAATTTGTTGAGGATCTTCCAACCCACTTGCAGCTCCATTAAGAGTCACTGATAAGATTGGTTGATTGTTTATTATTTTGCTCGGAATTACAGTTTTTATTTAGACCTCAATGAAAACGATTGTATTATCGTGCAGACCTACTTCTTTTTAATGTGGGGGCGAAATCTCTCTACATCTACAAAGCAATAATAATAATGAAATTTGGTCTCTATTCAGGGAGTAGGAAAAACAAACGTAAGAAAATATCCATTGACGTAATATTGTTTATTTATCAGCTCAAGATTACGTCACTGGGTGTTCAATTTTTTTCTTTTCCCGTCTTCCTCTTAATGTTAACATTATTTTTTTAATGCGGGGGCGAAATCTCTTTACATCTACAAAGCAATAATAATAATGAAATTTGGTCTCTATTCAGGGAGTAGAAAGAACAAACGTAAGAAAATATCCATTGACGTAATATTGTTCATTTATCAGCTCAGGATTACGTCACTGGGTGTTCAATTTTTTTTTCTTTTCCCGTCTTCCTCTTAATGTTAACATTAAAATAAACACTAATATTAAGAGCATGATGGAGAAAAGAAAGGAGTTTAAACATTCAGTGACGTGATTCTAAATTGACGAATAACAAGTATGACGTCACTGGATGTTTTTTTAGGATGGCTCTCTCCTCACTCATCATTCACCAAACACACCTACTTATGTAGACACATATGATTTGATTGTAATCCCGGACTTGTGGGGGCAAAGCTTCCAGGCGGCGTACACACCTAGGCGGCAAAGACTCCAGGGGCGAACAAACCGGGGGCGAACTACCCGGGGGCGAATTCACCAGGGGCGAATCTTCCTAGAACCACTGCTTTTGAAGCATTTGGTCGTCTGTATCACAAATTGTAGATACCTTTTGGAGTTACATACCGGGTTGCGGCTTTTCAGCGTGCTATGGATAGAGTGATTGAGGATGAAGAGCTATCTGACACTTTTATTTATTTTGATAATTTAACTATTGGAGGAAATTATAAAAAGATATTGTCATGAAACGGTCTTTATTCAAAAGTGTTATAAATAAATAGATATTACATTCAATTACAATAAGTCAATTCAGGAGTAAATCAAATAAGTGTATTAGGATATGTCGTTGGCAATGGTGTTGTAAAACCGAACCTGGAAAGAATGTGACCCTTGATGAAACTCCTGCCTACATACAACTAGAATCCTTGAAGAGAGTCCCAGGTATTATTCGAAGAGGATAGTAAATTACTTTGATAAAATCCAACCTTTATGATTGCTACACATAATATTACATTTATACACAAGTATAGACATATATTCAGTACTGGCACATGTAAAGAATATTTTAAACTGTGGTGCCCTCACAATAGTTTGCCATTGGGTCTCCTACTGCAATCCGTCCTGAACGTGATGGTAGGGATGGTGCATTCTTCAGCCAGCCTCCAATGTCAGTACTTGTAAAAAAACTGGAAAGACTGGAGATTGATGGCCTTGATCCATCCCTTGATCAAGAGTGAGTCCTTTCCTTTAAGTACAGAAGCTATAAATGCGTTAACTTACTGAAAGAAGAAATAAATAAGCTTCGTTAAAATAAATTGATGTGGAATATGAATATTTGACATGTACTCATGAATACGATAACATCATGAAAATAGTTTCCCGCGCAAAGTTTATAATGTTGATTTTCCCCTCCAATCATGAAGAAGGTCTTACGGAGAAGAGCATTTGCCTCTTAGCTCACATAGGAGGCTTTTTAAGTTGGCGTTATTTCATTAGAAGTAAATATATGTAGTACAAGGTATATATAATTTCCTTAAACTTTTTTAGTGCATAAGTCTTTTGCTTCATATTTGCCTCGCTGCACGTTGCTAAGTATCTGTGCCCACTTTTTTTTAATGAGACGATAGAGTTTTTTAAAGTAAGAAAAGGGAAAAAAAGAAAAATATACATATGTATATATTTGTAGTTATAAGGAGAGGAACTTAATCCGATTTACTGGATAATACACAAAAAATTCCCTCTACTTTTTTTTGTTGAAATACTCATATCATTCTCTATCATAAAACTTCTTTCTATACGACGTCTCCATCATCATAAGCTTCAAAACTTCATTGTTTGATGCAGGTTCAACCCTTGCTCTACTATTATCCAAATATATTTACCATGTATAATGCTGTGGCCGCAGGCCACCCACCCGCCCGGAGGGCCTAGCACCATCCGCGGAGCGGCAATGGGATAGTTATAACTATATCCTTTTACAAAAATGCGTTATCAGAAATTCCTTAATCATAAGTGTCTTATACAAATATTCCTAAGATCATAAAAACTGCAAGCACAATAGACTCAATAAAAGAAGGAAGAAAAAAATAACGCAAGTTTTTTTTATTGATATACACACACACACACACACATATATATATATATATAATATATATATATATATTAGGAAACGACTGGGTACCCGGCCCGGTGTCTAAAAAAACCGGGATACATCGATCATAACTAATAGTATATAAAAATACTTAATAGTGACATTATATGATCCATGTTTACATGATTTTCCTACTACACAGAAATGGCAAAACATATTTCTCTCTTCTTAGATTATAGGACATAGATGTGGGTCTATAACAGTTAAATAAATATAATTTATAATATTGGTATGAGGAGACTATACAACGGGGAAAATGAGATTTCTACAATTACGACGGAGGATAATCATTTAACACGATGAGCAAGACCATGTGCCCACTATTGACATTACTTTTGGACTAAGATAACATTTTAATCCTCAGAATAATTTGTCAAGAATCTTTGTAACTGCTATCTATGCAGAATTTACATTATATTTCCTATATTCCTGCTAATCATACTAAGGGGTATTATTATTATTATTTTAAATAATGGGTCATTTATTTAAAAATCATACATAAAATAATATATACAATAATAAATAAAAAAGCAAGAGGGGTTGTGATAAAAAAATCATAAATAAACATTGTAGTTTAAAATTAACCCTCTGAGGCAAGACCCATCACATCATTAAAACATCATAATCTACATTATATATAGTGGAAGTGAGTACACGAAATCCAGGAAGAAAAAAATTGTAAATAGTATATAAGCACATCCTTTATTGCACGGCTCCCTCGATGATGTCATTTGAAGTCCTCTTATATCTTCTTACAATGAGTCTCAAGCGAGAGTAAAAATGACAGGACCACTGAGGAAAAACTTTGACGATATCCGCGGCGAAGTCCCATAACGTCACTTTCTTAGAATGTGGAATCTTGAGGGCAAAGGCTCCATATCTTGCAGCCGCAGAAATAAATATTTTTTTAAACGACTCATTACGAATGAGTGTATTGGAGGTTAAACACTCAGCGATGTGAGCTTAGCGCTAGCAAGTGCAAAACTCAGAGCCTTGGACTCAGGAGATGCAGTCGCTGCCCTCAGAGGATTACCAAATAGGATATAGGCCGATAAAAACTTAGCCTCATTTTCAGAGCTGTATAAATGACTTATGTTATGGGTGACGAAAGCACGAAGATATGACAGGGCATGGCAATCAGCGAAAGCGTGAATGATCGAATTATAGACTTTTCCGCAGTCCTTACAAGGAAAGTTGAAAAAGATGCAACCGGTAGAGATTTGAAATTGTGCGGTGAATTTTTGCTATCCTTAACGTTGGTTGATTCCAAATTATTTTTTCCCATCTTTGCGGAAGATTTAGGTCTTGAATAAAACCCGGCAGATTTTCTTAGCGTCCTCGTCGGGTCCGGGCTTGTACTTAATTTAATATGCCAAGGAGTAGGGGATGTATGAAGCCTAGCTGCTCTAAGAAGTGGGAAGTAAAACTTTCCCGCTCTAAGACCACAGTCTACATCTTTTTTTAAATCGTGGATGGTGAAAGTTTCTGTTCTAAAGGCGTCTAATTCCAAGCTCTGGGGAGTTGCATGTTGCCCAAAAAAGGCCTTTTCTTGGAGTTATAATGAATAATGTCTACAGTAGAGGAAAAGTCGTAGGTTGGCGTAAGACTCCATAATATTCTTTGACATGAAGCCCATATCGGAGAATTTTTTAATAGCACATTGGAGGCTAGGGTACCCATCATTAAAATGGAGTAAATATGGCTATTAGAGACTGTTGACCTCCACTCCTGCTCTGGGTTGCACGAAAGATCGATGAAAATTTTCTTGTAGATTTTTGGCAACACTTTGGAAAGTTGCACCAAGCCTCCTCCGAGTTGTTTTTTAGATCTCTTCAGGGATGGAAGATAACTTTTGTGGAAGAGTTTCTGGAGCCAAGAGTCCTCTTCCTCTATCACCCAAAGGGCAATTTTGGGTAAAGCGTTTGCGAAGTAGAGAACTGAGGGAACTAATTTAACATTGTAAAAATCAATTCTTGTTTGAAGATTGTATTTTCTCCACTCCATTAGACTTGTTCTAATTAAGTTGGCCAAACTATTTTTATTTGAATCCGAATCTCCACTGCGTTTCCACTCAATACCGAGTATGTTTAGACTGTTCCTCACTGGGCAACCCATAATATGTGTATTGTCTTTCGGGCACCACTGTCCCAAAGGGAGGATAGCAGTTTTCTTGCAGTTGATTTCCAGTCCAGAGTGTTTCTTAAATCTTTTAAAAAAGGAGATTAGAATGGCCACTCTATTACACACCTGAAGCTCAGAGTTTCCTTCCACATAAAGTGTGACATCATCTGCGTAAATGTCAAGAAGATGCTTGAATTTTCCGAAATTGATTCCAAAGCCCGAATATTTGTATTTCAATCTCTGAGCAAATTCTTCAATTGCAGCCACGAACAGAAGAGGGGCTAAGGGACATCCCTGTCTACAACCGCGCTTAAGATGGATTGGCGGACTCTCGAGACCCTCCAAAGTAATGGTCGAAGTTCCATTAAGTAAAAGAGCTCGGACTGGGTTGAAGAAACGGGAAGGAAGTAATCGCTTTATTGCACGAAGAATACACCGATGATAGAGAGTATCGAAAGCCTTTCTAAAGTCAATGGCTATAATTGCGCCAAATCTTTTATTCGAGTCCACCAAATCTATTGCGCACTGTAAGTTCCGAGCTATATCGAAGATTTTGCGCTGCTTCAAAAAGCCTTTCTGGTGACATCCAATTTTTTTTATTAAGCAGAGGCTCCATTTGCTTAGCAATTACTCCAGCAAGAATCCTGTACGATTCATTTAAAACCGTGATAGGCCTCCAGTCCCCAATCTCAATTGCCTTCACTGTTTTGGGAATCAAAACAATACGACCCTTAGACACATCTTTTGGTATTTCACCCACTTTTTCCATTTCTCTGCCCACTTTTAAAAGAAAAGGTATACACTCTTCTCCAAATATTTTAAAGAACTGACCACCAATCCCGGCAGGACCTATGGCTTTATTTCCTTTAAAATACTTAAAAATATACTCATGTACATTATTCTTTGTAAAGAGTGCACAGTAGGTTCCCTTCTTTCTACCGGGAAGTCTTGGGTCTCTGACTCCGACAAGGGACTGAAACGATTCATTAAAAGCTTGAAGGATATCTTTAGTGTTGGTTAAAATCTTGCCATTGTATAAAATATTTTTCAGTTTTAGAGTTTTGTCATCGTCCTTCTTTATACGTGTCAGGCGTTTGACATGACTGTTTTCTTTTAAAACTTTACTTCTCATGTCTTAAATTTCAAACCTCAATTGGTGAATGTAGAACATCTCAAATGCAATATTATGCATTTATGTCTATCTGTTGTTGCGTGCAGACGTGCCTTCAGTGTGCTCTTTTCTTTTTGTGTTATTATCTTGAGATTGGAATGTCTCTGTGATCTTTTATCAATAACACTTTGTGTCCTCATCCTTTGAAGAAACTTCTTGGACTTCGGAAGGGACCTGATCGCGACAACTTCGTACTCGGAGGTCTTCCCTGGTCTGAAGGATCCCAGAAGGAGTGCTTGTCTTCCTTTTATCGCCTAAGTACCTGCGTACTTCTTACTTGCGTTGATATTGTGTCTTCGTATTTTATGTTCTTTTCCCTTTGGAGGGTGAGCCTTTTTATTTTCCTTTTATCTGTCAACTTCATCTTATATCAAGTAAAGCGTTAAAGTAAAGTAGCGCAACAAAAAATGTAAACAAAAAAATGATGGACAAACCGTAGTTTATTTTTTTATCAATAGGTGCCGCTTATCCATTTAACATTTCATTCAAATGTTAAATGGATAAGCGGCACCTATTGTTAAAAAAATAAACTACGGTTTTCCATATTTTTTTTGTTTACATTTGTTATTTTTTGAAACAGTTGCTTCATCAACACCCTCTAGCTAGCGCATATTCAAGAACTACAGTTGATCCATCTCCTTTTTGAAAAAAAAGAAGGTTTTGTCCTGGTAGCGTCCCTTCATTTTAAACGCTTTAATATCAAGATGCAAGAAGAGCCTAACCGCCTGATGAAACTACTATGAGTTCTTCTCGTTCATCTGAGAATGAAGATTTATGCTCTGTTGTTTCTGAGAACGCGGTTCTTCTCCGATCAACTAATACTTCTTCTCATGCTAAAGACTCTAATACCCTTGGATCCTGTTCATCAAAAGAAACCTCTGATACCTTAAGAGGAAAATAACTTCAAAAACTTGTAAACAAATGTCCTACAGCGGAGCTGTTCATTCATCCTTGAAAAAAAATTCATTTAAATTTATTTCTGATGGAACTGTTAACGACTCAATGGATGGAAAAATTTCTGTCTATTTGCGCAAAGAATAGATAAACGCAGCCCCCTGAATAAAAGCCAAATGCATCCCGGCAATCTTGCTCTGATTGCTACTGACATCCTTAAGTTAAATCCTAGTGAAGTGCATAGTATAAATTGGGATAGACCCCCATCGCCCTCCTTATTATTACACGTCAAAAAATCTCAATGGATAGAATTTCCAAAGAAATTACTCTTCCTGTCGAGGTTGATTTGAAAGATGAGGAAAACAATTCCTTCAAGGTCATGATTGATTGTCGCAAGCTTATGCTTGCAAGGGATGGCGATCATACTTTTGATATTACGTTAAAATATGGATATGGAAAAATCTGCGAGCAGGCTTTAAAATTATGCTAGAACCATTCTGTAAAGTAAATTCTTTTCAAATTGGAAGGGCATCAACATCTGATAAGACTTTTTTGAAAAAGTTCTCTATCTTTAATGATCCTAATTATCTTCATTGGAACACAAAGGATCCGATTTAGTGATTAATGTTACTGGAAATGTCAAAAACATACATTCACTGATCCCCTTTGGTGAAGAAATTGAAAGTTTGGAGTTCCTTCGGCAATCACGACAATGCGGTAATTGTTTTATGTTTTGGACATTTTCGGTCTTCTTGTAAAGAAAAAACCAAGTCTATAAATTTCTATAAGACTTGGATGATGGAGAGAATGAAAAAGTACAAAATAAAGAACTGCCGTTCTTTACAAAAATTGATGACTTAATCCTTTTAGACAATGGTCCAGAGAATCAAGTGGATCAAAGCAAATCACAAACGACGCCTGAATCCTCTCAAAAGGATCCTATTGAGTCACAATCAAATAAATACATCGACAACATATCTCATACAACTGATACTAAGGAAATGAGTATAGCATAATTTCAACTGATATAATGATTAACTCTAATTTGAATGTTGAAGTAACAAACTCGTTAGGTAACCTAGAAGTCAATAAGAACCTCTCTTGACTAACAAGCAATTATGATAGGCCGGAAAGGTCGCAATCGCTTAGTAAAAGAAACAGACGGATTCCCAAAACGCTCAAGACATAAGTGATTCGACTTCTAACCAAAGCAAAAAACTCGTAATGACTCTGAATCAATCAAGGATAACTGATTTTTTTCCATCGAGGTTACCGAATGAACTTTCGTTCTTAATACTGGTCATTCCAAATATATCCTGAATGATCAGAGTGGTAAGATATCGTCGTGTAAGACATGCTCGATTAGCAAATTATTAACATTAAAAACCCTGATATTCATAAATGTCTTCAAGGACCTTAAAAATAGTTACAACCTCTTCAACATGCTCTTAAGAATTGCACAAATGTCCCTTTGCCCGAATAATTTCATCACTTTCTTTTTGAATCGGGCAAGAGGAGGATTTTAACATTCATCACAAAAGATTT
>CP045902.1:12836043-12853084 GCA_013387185.1 Caligus rogercresseyi
AAATATATAGAGTTCCTTGGAATAAAGAAATAAATATTTTATTCATTTTTTCATAATCTGTTTCAAAATTGGCTCTGAATTTTATGAAATAACTCAGATTGACTAAATTCTGAATTGACAGAATAAAGCCATTTTGAATTCCTCGTTAAAAGCTATAAAAAAATTGTCCATTAGTTTTTGTCTGGAGGAACAAGTCATCTTCTGCAGGGGCGAGTGCAGTTAATTGATACAAAAAGGTATGGAATATGGCAAGAAATATAGCCTCATTTTTTCTATTTGTTTTTTTATTAGAAAAACTAGTTTTATCCTTGACTTTTTACAAATACCCCAAATATGCCGTGTGCTAAATTATATTTTCTTAAAATATGAACAGAAATTAATGTTGTTTTGTCAATCGTAAATTTGAAGAAATCTATATTTTCATTAAAATTTTCATCAAAAGGGTATTATATTTTTCCGCCAATTAATCATTTTCCAAAATTGATTTTTCTACATATAAACAGAAGAAAGGTAATTATGCGAGAAAACATTTATTGACTCTTCCATCTTATTAAGCCGATAGTGTCCTCTTTTTCAAAATATTATCACTTACTATACAAATCTTGTAGATATTTATTTTATATACACATTCGTAAGTCCTTCAATTGTTTTTGATTGCAGCATTTGGTTCCAATGGACCGAATCATAAACGGAAGGTCCTGGAAGCGATGCCATCTAACTATAATGCTCTGTTGTCAGCGGACTGACTTGTCAAATAGGCTTTCTAATCTGTGGTCAAGGTCATGTGGTCGCCCAAGAAGGACATTTTTATATTTATAAGGGTCCAATAACTCACCTTACAAATGATTTTATCTTCAGTTCCTTATCCCTTGAGATTTAGGCAAATGAAGTATGTAGATAACCGTAAATTTTTTCATTGATCTGCCAGTCATTATGTGCCATCCTAACAATACTCTAAATGTTGCATGTCTTAATACCATTCCAATAAATGTGGCTTCGGACTAGAAAGATCTTTATCGTTTCCCAAATACAGCGTGGCATTACCTTAATTATTGTATCCAAGAAATTATATACACTTTGTTCTATTTAGTACTTTGTAGAGCCATATTTGATCTCGATTTTCGACAGATTTAATTGCAGAACTATGAGGAAAACGAGGAATGTGGTCAGAGGCTTAATAATATGGGAATTTCTTTACATTTTTATACCCATGGGAAAAGGAAAGTGTAATACGATATCTTGTTCAATTAATTTTGTTAAAGCAACGTTCAGGAAAAAAAGAGGTTGTAGGTACATAAAAAGTACTCTGGTGACTATGAATTCATTCTAAATTGAATTACACGGGGATTATTTCTTCTAAGTTGAATTACACGGGGATTATTTCTTCTAAACAATGATCTGTTGAGGACATTTTGTGTGCTGAAGACAGATATATATTCTTGCTACTTTTTTACTTGGTTATTATAATCTTGGTAAATACGATAAAATAAAGTTTATTTATAATTATTGTCTTTCCATTTTATCTTGAAAACAAAGTTTACGTTTTGATTACTTAGTAAATAACCGAGACAATCGACGGAAGATCTAAGTTTAATACAGTTTACTGTCCATTCAGTTATAGGTAAAATTATTTTGTCAAATCTGTCTAGAGCTTGAATATGTATCCAACAATTCTTTTGAAACTGTTATAATATACTATTTGTCTATGTATATTTTTTAGATCTTACAAAAGCTGGAATTTCAAATATGATGCCAAAAACTTTGTTAGCAACGGATCATAATCTAAATGTGTTTTACAAACATTTTTTAATACCAAGTACCACTATATTTCATGCAAGCATTTAATTTATACACTTACAAATGAATCACATAAGTTATAAAGTCTTCAATAATACTCATACAATCATCCGGGGGGGACAACTTTAGCAAATCGAAATTTGTATATGTAAACTTGTACTTTTGAAGTTATAAATTAATTTGGTTTTGATGGGACCAACATAAAAGAAGACAAAATCTCTCGGTTTCAATACTAAATTAAAACCCTGGTAAAAAATAGTCACCAGTGCCCTAAAATACGAACACTCGATCAAGAAGTGTATTGGCGTATCCCTTGCTTCCTGGCAAAGGAAACAAGTTGTTTTCTCCAAAGTCCTTCCATATAGGGCTCCCAAGTACAAAGTATTCGTCAAAACTCTGTACTTCAACCATGATAGGGAGAAGTTCAGATCATATGAACGTAGGCCTTTGATTATTGACAAGCTGGAGCTTTCACTCCATATTCTTCCTTCCTTCTCTCTATCTGTGTCGGGAAACACCTACTCGACTTTGTATCCAATATAACTCTCCGAATAAAACTGTTACTTGCCTTTCTAGAATCTAGTCTGCTGTAAAGTTATTATATTGACAAAACATATCCCCCACGCATTCAAGCTTTTTCCCTGTAGATGCATGAACTAAAATCTAGTCTTGCATTTTCTAAAACTGGTTCCTCCCACTCGATTTTCTCTAAGATTTTATCTGCTTTCTCTTTAAATATAGACTCATTTTCATTCCAGAATGAACTTATTTTTCGAGACAATTCCAGTATTGTATGAGGTCCTTTGCCTCTTTTTGCTCAATTGTACCATTCCCACTTTACAATAATATATTTCCCAAATGATTCATTCCATATATGTAGATCCATTTTTGTAATGACTTTACAGGAGTTTGTGCTTTTTTGAGGTTTTCAAGGCTGCAGATATTAGAGAAAATTCCTTTTTGCAAAAGGGTATTTTTTACTTCTTAAAAACTTTTTAGAATGTTAAGGGGTTGCCTGAATGTGATCACAATGTATCCAGCCCCCGACTTGGAATTGTGACAAAACCTCGAAAATTATATTATTGTGCCTTGGTTTTGGGCTACATCCCTTCAAGTCCTTTGATTTCCATCTTTCCAATCCAAATAGATCTTGTTTCAAAGATGATTTATTACAGTGCCCTCCTTTTTGCTGAGCAATACTTTAATGTTACTTAAATATTAAGCCTTTTATTTTTTTCCCTCCTCCCTTATCCTTCCTCGTTCTCCAAATCTTCCCTCTTCCTCAGCTTCTCCGCTGACCGGCCTGATACTTTGTCCATAATGAAGCTCTGGATCCTGTTGATCAAGAGGTTTCTCATGCGATAGATCCTTCGACCCCGGGTCAATGTAATGTCCGTCCGAGCCAGACGGCATTGCAGCTCACCCCTAGTCCTGGGTGTCGTCTAAAGCTTCTTTTTTTTTACTTCTGAGAGAGAGCCTTGTAGTTCCAGACAGATGTTAGGAGTCTGGATCCGCTTCTACGAAATATTTTAGGTTGATCGTTCGGGAATTAAAACAATCTGTCTACTTTTTTACAAATATTTTCTAAAATGAGGTTAACTTTAAAATATGGGTCTTTTTTGGTCAAATAAGATTGTTCTAAGCAAAAATCCTCGACATAATATCCCTTTTTAAAAGTTTAAAATTTGGCATTCAATAAGTTTTGTTAAATTTTTTGGTAGACCCCAATTCTATGCGACATTGTTCGAAAATTTTCAAAATTTCTTTGAAAGATACTTCAATATTTTCCTGACTCCTTGAATAGGTTATGGATATGTCATCTGCAAAGGCTTGTATTTTAGTTTCGACTTCTCCTACTCTAATACCTTTTTTGTTTTACATGCGCTTACTTCCTCTACTAGCGAGTCAAGACACATTATAAACAAAGTTGTAGAGATAGGATTCCCTTTTTTACAGCCACTATTAATTTGAAAAATAATGTCAGTACTTTCATAGTACGTATATGTACTACGAAGACTAACAGCTACCTTACAAAATTTTCTCCCAATCCATGATTTTTTATACTTGTTAAAATGAATTGATGTGACATAGAGTCGAAATCTTTTTTAAGATCAACTCTCATAATCGCTAAACAAGAACTGTTTTATCAACCTGTGGGATAGCATCGTTAATACTCCTGCTCACATTTTCCATCAATCTGTTGGGAACGAAACCTTGGAATTTGGAACATAGAATCTTTGTGTACTCCCATTTCAATCAAGTCTAGGCGGTTCTCAGAGAAAGTCCAGAAGTTCATTCCAGGAGAAATAAGAAAATTACTATTATAGGGGGCGATTGAGGAGAGTAAGTCACCGTGGAGGGCACAATTGTGGTTGTCAAAGATGATACAAAGAGACATCGTAAACGTATGTGTATTGATTAATTACACTGGCCAACAGCCAAATTTAGGTCGGACTAATTTTCCGTAATTCTTATAGAGTTTTATCCACTGATTCCGAATATGGTATTCATTTTTCTAAGTTAGTGATAAATTCAGAGCTAAATGGATTTCAATTTTTTCAGCACTTTTTCGATTCAGAGCCATTATTGACATACAAGGACTGAAGTATAGACAAAATAATAGCAATGATTTGATAGAGCTTAGATCAAAGTACTCATTTCAATTTTTACTTCGTCTCTGGCACATTTAAACTTTAAAATATATGTCATTTTGTACGAAAAATGAAGGGTTTTTCTTAGAGACTCACTGTTCCTCACTGCTCCTCACTCAAAGGTCTTACATGATTAAAAATTGATATGAATATGAAGAAAAAATTATCAAGCTTTAATTTGATATGCTTAATATTCCATAAAATGCCTTATTTTAATCAAAATTAGCAAATGAATATTTTTTAAATCCTCTCTATTTTGCCCTTTTTTAGAGAAATTCATAAGTCACCCAGTGAGATAGAAACAGAGAGAGAGAAACTGACGTCAGAACGTATGTAAACAATAAAGAGTAATTTTCCTTCTTTCATTGTAATTTGAGTGTTTTTCCCCGGAAATCTTCCGAGGATCCAGGATTCCTAATGAGTGGCCTGCCAGCTGTGCCGTCGTAGACAACATTTGTGAGAAGAATTCATCGTGACACAGCCTCGGATCAAGCATGGAGCAAGGAGTGGAAGCTTAGGAGGACATGACTCCCCAGAGGGTGCTTAGCCTATTCTCTTTGCATCAAAGAGGATGATGAGTCGGAGACAGACAGACCCTCAAGGACATTACCCCCCTCCTCCTCTCTCTTCCTTAAGGCTGGTTGGCTGGCTCATTCCGTCTGCTCAAAGAAGATGACGTGTCGGGCACCCCGGAGGGAGGGAGGAATGGACTCCCGTGAGAGAGAGAGAGAGAGTCATTGCCTTTGTCCTGTCTACCTACTAGCCTATTCTATCGGAGAGTCTCCTTTTCAAGTAAATCCATCGTTTTTTGCTGCAGAAAAATGAATTACTTACGTTTTCGTTTGCAAATTTCACCTTTTATTAACTATTCAAAAGATATAGCGGGACGACCTCCCTTCCAGTCACCCACCCACGTCCTTACTGAAAGAAGAAATAAATAAGGCTTCGTAAAATAAATTGATGCAACATTATATTTTTAGAGTGGAATGTGATGCCTCTAATTACGCTATCTCGGAAATAATAAGCCAGGGAGGAAGACCCGTTGCCTTTATGTTGAGAAGCTTACAGGCGAGTTTGGATAGTTCCTTTTATTTTGTTCTGATCTTTTGAAACCCTGAATGCCAATGTCATGGATTTATATTATCAACCATGGAGTCAATAAAAAAAACTCCCTACATTAAACAAAGAAAAAATATACAATTTAATTTTATGTGCCAAATTTACTGCATGAAAATTAAGATGTTAAAAATAAACGTGTTTAAAAATAACTTAAAAACATCAACATGAGTACCCTTTTATCTTTTTTCCTTCTTAAAACTATAAAAGAACAGTAGTAGGAGCTGTTATTTAAAAAATGGTTGATGCGTCAGCACTTATGTTCATTTATTGGTACTAAAAATTAAATATATAAAATTGTAAAAATATCTTCAGAGGCAACAAGAGCTTTTTGAGTAAACTAATAATCTCTTTGTTTATTATCACAAGGTTTTCATGAGTAAACGTTCTGCTGCATTGACAAGAATTCAGCTTAGTACTTACAGAGTTTGTCATGTTGGGTTCTGAGGTCTGTCATTGGAGTTATGTTAGAAAACAACCGGTTCTTAGATTAAGAGTTAAATAGAGACATATTACGAAAATTAATTTCTTTATTAGAAGGGAATATTTAGACAACGAAAATGTTTAGTGCTTATCATGTACATGTAGATAGTCTATTTATTTTTTTATCATTGAAAGCCGATGTAAAAACATAAAAATATTGCAAAAAAGAATGTTTTAATTATCTTCAATTTTATATATTATGTTTATACTCATCAACGATTTTTAATTTATTTTTTTATACTTCCTTATTAGAGAAAGAAGTAATTCATACAAAAAAAATGAAATAAAAGTCTAAAAAAACAGATACTGAAAAAAAGATATATAAAAAATATAATGGAAAGTCACTGTAAAATCTTTTAAAGGTATTTTTGATCGGTTGCATATTCTCAAGTTAGGAGCTAAAATGTATATTAATGTAATTAAGTTTTTTGCTACAGCGTAAATCTTAGATTGAATTTCTCTATTGTGAAAAATGTGCTGGAGTTTATAAAAAAAGGCAATGAGCGCTTGCAATATATAAGTTACTATGAGCAGTGCATGAAGCTTTGATACACTCAAACTCATAATAGTATTCCTCAGTTAAATGTCAACTTTTAGAATGATCTACATACATTGCCAGGATGCAGGATAATATTCATTTATTACCTGGCCTACATACATTGCTTCCATGGAATTTGAGTTCAGGGAAAGGTGGCTATTGCATGTATTTACTTCTAACTCTTCTTCTCGGCGTAAAAAGAGGTGTTGAGATAGTTTAAGTGAACTTAGAGAAAATACTTTATATGTACATAATTGAATTAGAAGTATACTTCAAAGAAGAATCTTGAAGCATAATTAAATTAAAAGATGAGAATAATGTAATTAGAGATTCCTCTATCATTCCTTAGAATTGAATATCCAAATGTTTTTTAATAGCCTTTAGCAATGAAGCTTCTAATCACAAAAAGTAATATTCTTTATGCAAAGAAAAAAAACCAATTTGATAATATTCATTCAAACTCGTAATAACTAAAAACCAGGAAACGACCGAGACACTTTTTTTTCGCCGGACGCCCGGGCTGGGCAGTAATTCTTTCGGGCCTTTGATATATAGTGATATATGTACATTGTACAGTATCATAGATGGTTTAATGTTTAATCAACATGCCATAAGAATAGTATTTTTTATAAATTCGTTGTACATTGAAATATTGAAATAATCCTCTTCCTAAAGTATAACTTTAGATACCTCAATTATAATTTTTAGTTGATTAAATAAGAATTATGAGAAACATTTATATATACACACATTTTTTTAAACTTTATTTTGATATATCATCTCTTTGTAAATAAGAAATTTCAAATATTGTTGTACTGCCGATATATTTTTTAATAAAAAATTCGTCTAATAATCTATTGTAATTTCTTAGAATATATTATGGCAATATTTTTGCAATACCAAACTTATAAGATTATAGCCGAATAATATAAATAATAAAATATAGGAAATACATATATTTATACTCACTCATGTTATGAGCAGGGCATGGGTTCCGTTCAGTGTCCATTTAATTTTGAGCAGAACGTTCAGTGTTCTATTTTTCAAAGGCTGAACGTGTAGCTAACCAATTAAGTTTTGCTCAGATTGGGGTGAGGGATGGCCCCGGAAAAGAAGTGATCAGGGTCCTCAATATGATTTATACATTACTTCATTGGCAAAGAAAGTGATTCCCAATACAACGTTAGTTTCTGGCAGAACCGGGGCCCAATTGGAATGAAATTAAATTTCAATGGCTTCTTATCTTTACATAAGAGTTTGATATCTGATTTTTGTGGCTGGTTGAACCTAAAATACCAAAAGGCATAATATTGCATTTGAGATGTTTCTACATCCACCAATAGGGGTTTGAAACTTTAATACCCCTTTAGTATGTTTAGCAGGAATCTAGGAAATATAATGTAAATTCTGCATAGATAGCAGTTACAAAAATTCTAGACAAATTATTCTGAGGATTAAAATGTTTCTTAGTCCAAAGTAATGTCAATAGTGGCACATGGTCTTGCTCATCCGTTTAATTGATTATCCTCCCGTCGTAATTGTAGTAATCTCATTTCCCCCGTTTGTATAGTCTCCTTATACAATATTATAATTATATTAAAACATGGGTCGTATATCTCACTATTAAGTATTTTTATATACTATTAGTTAGAGGGCGCTATGATCGATGTGTCCCGGTGCCCGGTGTTTTTAGACACCTGGCCGGGCCGGACTACCCAGTCGTTTCCTAATATATATACTATATATATATAGTAGGGTTGTTCTTATTTTTCAAATGTTTGAAATGTTAGCGACTTGTGGATTTTCTGTTTCTTGGTGATAAAAGAAGACGACATACAAAGTTTGAACAAAATCGGTCAACATTACGAGGTCGCGCAACGAGGTCAAAGTTTTAAAAATTTAGTAAAAATATAGTTTCCCGCAAATTTCTTCAAAATGGTGGACGTTACAGACTTCAATAATAATTATTAATTTAAAGGAAATCTAATTTACTACCAGACGTATGTTTGATGTTTTTTAATAAAACAAAGTTTTCAGTAAAAACAAAGCAAGAAAGGGAGTGTGTATTGTTAGCTTATTTCATAGCTTTTTTGTATCAATTAACTTCACTCGCCTGTAGAAGATGACTTGTTCGCTTCAGAGTAAAATAGTACTTTTAAGTTTAGTAAAACTTTAGATGATAAATCCAAAAATGACCTTGGTTGCATTCTATCAATTCAGAATTCAGTACAATCTGAGTTTACATCATATGATTCAGAGCCTGTATTGACCTATAAGAAATCGATTATGAAAAAAATAAATAATAATGTGTTTCTTAGATTTGCGTCAAGGTATCCTCTCAAAATTTTACTTTGTCTCTGACGCATTTATAATCCATTATATGCGTCATTTTGTACGCGAGATAGGCTTTTTTAATGTACATATAACTCTCTACTTATTAAACTGACATGATTTAGTATACCAAAATATTAAAGCTGGTTAACCAAGCTTTCATTTGATATGTTTGGTGTTCTAAAAATCGCTATACTTTAAGAGATATAAGCAAATACGTACTCTCCCCAAAAATTGTCTTTTGATATGAGAATATACGATTACCATCTGGTAATGCTGTTAGTGTTACCTGGATAGAAGAGAAAGAGAAGGGAGGGGGTATTTTCCTCCCTTCTCTCCCTTCTTTTTTTCTTCCTATCCAGGTAACACTAACAGCGTTACCAAATGGTAATCGTATATTCTCATATCAAAAGATCAATTTTTGGGGGGAGAGTACGTATTTGCTTATATCTCTTAAAGTATAGCGATTTTTAGAACACCAAACATATCAAATGAAAGCTTGGTTAACCAGCTTTAATATTTTGGTATACTAAATCATGTCAATTTAATAAGTAGAGAGTTATATGTACATTAAAAAAGCCTATCTCGCGTACAAAATGACGCATATAATGGATTATGTATGCGTCAGAGACAAAGTAAAATTTTGAGAGGATACCTTGACGCAAATCTAAGAAACAAATTATTTTATTTTTTTCATAATCGATTTCTTATAGGTCAATACAGGCTCTGAATCATATGATGTAAACTCAGATTGTACTGAATTCTGAATTGATAGAATGCAACCAAGGTCATTTTTGGATTTATCATCTAAAGTTTTACTAAACTTAAAAGTACTATTTTACTCTGAAGCGAACAAGTCATCTTCTACAGGCGAGTGAAGTTAATTGATACAAAAAAGCTATGAAATAAGCTAACAATACTCACTCCCTTTCTTGCTTTGTTTTTACTGAAAACTTTGTTTTATTAAAAAACATCAAACATACGTCTGGTAGTAAATTAGATTTCCTTTAAATTAATAATTATTATTGAAGTCTGTAACGTCCACCATTTTGAAGAAATTTGCGGAAAACTATATTTTTACTAAATTTTTAAAACTTTGACCTCTTTGCGCGACCTCGTAATGTTGACCGATTTTGTTCAAACTTTGTATGTCGTCTTCTTTTATCACCAAGAAACAGAAAATCCACAAAGTCGCTAACATTTCAAACATTTGAAAAATAAGAACAACCCTAATATATATATAATATATATATATATATAATGTATCTATTTGTATATATATTATATATATAATATATATATATAATATATATAGATATATATATATATATATATATATATATATATATTATATATATATATATATATATATATCTATATTATAGATATATAATATATAAGTATATATATATATATATATATATATATATATTATATATAATATATCTATATATATAATATATATATATATCTATATATATTATATATTTATTTTTTTTTTTTTTTTTTTTTTTTTGTTCAACAATATTTTTGTATTTTTAAGAATGTTTAAATAAAGAATAAGTAAAACATAGAGAACACACACATGTAGACGATAAAATAAGGATTAAGATGATGGATTTAAAAGTAAAAAAAATATATGATTTTAACCCCACATGAGGTTATATATGATGAAAAAAAAAAAAACCCCAGTATGTATAATTGGTGTATTTAGATTATAAAAAATACAAGCAACTATATAATATAGAATTTATAACACTCAAGGAGTAGCAGATTTGGGGAACCTGAATTCATTTAGAGCCAGAAGAGTGATTCTAGGTGAAATATTACCTCTATCGAATCTAAGGCATGCAATTATGGTATGGTACTTTGTTACACATTTATATATATGTATACATATGTATATATATATATATATAGATATATATATATATATATATATATAGCGTATCTATATTATATATATATATATATATATATATATATATATATATATAATATATATATATATATATATATATAGATATATATATATATATATATATATATATATATATATATATATATATATATATATAGATATATATATATATATATATATATATATATATATATATATATATATATACTATATATATATATATATATATACTTGCGATGGCTCTCATACACTTCATCATTGATTTTTTCCTTCCTTCTTTTATTGAGTCTATGTGCTTGCAGTTTTTATGATCTTAGAAATTTGTATAAGACACTTATGACTAACACTAGAAGGGCGGAGGTGGTCATTTTGACAATTTTCAACTTTCAGACTCATATCTCTGATCATTTAAAGCATCAATTGAAACTTCTTGACTTTTCTTAATGTATAAGAACTATAATCCCTGATAATTCGATGTTATTGGCTCATTATTTTTCGAGAAACAAAAAAAAAAAAACACTACTAGAAGGGCGGAGGGGTGTCATTTTGACCACATTAATTAAGACCTACTTTATTTAATGTATGGTGCTTCAACTACGGGTAAGGATGGTACAAAAGGGATCAAAATTTCTCCTGAGGAAAATATCCTACTATGGTCGCTTTCAACAGCAAAACTTCTTAACCGTACGACCTGGTCCAACAAATTATGCAAGTGCATGGTGTACAACAGTACTCGGTTCTTTTCGTTATTATTTGATGAAAAAAATGCTGAGACATTTGCGTACTGTACGATTGAGCTTGAAATAGTGATTGGGCTCATTTTTGCTCGGGGGTGACAGGTGGCTGCAACCTCAATCTGAAAGATCATTGGACGAAAAAACTGGGGATGCGACATATTTTGGAAAGCAATGAGTCGCGATCGTTTTTGTGAAATAATGCATTTCCTTCGATTTGATGAAGTCATCACGTGCCGAACGCAAGAAGTCGGACAAGTTTGCATTGGCTTCTGAAGTATGGAGCCCATTTATAGAAAACTGTCAAAAAGCTTATGTGCGGATTGGAACATCACAGTAGATGAACAGCTTCTACCATGCAAAGCTCGCTGTAGTTCTCTACAATATATGGCTAACAAGCCTGACAAGTTCAGAATAAATTTTTGGCTTGCTGTCGACTCCAGGAGTAGTACTTGATAATGGGGTCCTTTACACGGGTAAAGATGGATTTAGAAAAAGTGGAGTTTCTGTTGGAGAGAATGTCGTATTGAGATTGATGGAACCTCTTGCAAAGAAAGGATATAACGTAACAGTGGACAATTTTTTCACTTCTAAATCATTAGGAGTAAACTGCTTGATCAAAATACAAGCCTGTTGGTACAATCGGAATAATCGAAGGGAATTGCCATAGGTGCCAAGTCAAAAGAACCTCTATTGTACTAAAATTTACAAAACAATGGTAAAACCAAATAGTTACGTTTACCTCGTATCAAGCGAAGCCTAACAAAAAAGTCCACTTGCTGAGCTCTCTTCATCGTGAAGTAACGATAAGTGACACATTCAAACGGAAGCCAATGTCGTCAATTAATATAACCATATGAAGGCGGGTGTGGACACATTTGACCAAATGTCTCGACTTTACTCATGTCGATCTGCATCTAGACGATGGCCAATGCATGTATTTTACAATATCCTGGATATGGCAGCAATTAATAGCTGGATACTTTTCAAAGAGTGTAACACGAATACAATTTCACGACGTGACTTCTTCATAGAAAGATTGTCTGAAGAGTTAATAGGATGCTGCGCAAATGAAACGGAGGACGAAAACCTGATTCAGAACCGAAGCCCAAAAAAACTAAAAGGACGACAATTATATAAAATTAAGGGATGCAACACCAATCTAATAACTCCTGCATATTTTTTAAAGTCCTGTTTGTGGTAAATGTTGAAGCCAAATTAGAAAAATGCACCACGTGTGATCTATGATTTTTTTCTGTACTAACATTTTTTTTTTATATTTTTTTTATATTGTTTGAATAAATAATTTTTAAAAATTATACAATATTATTATTGACAAAATAATTTTTACAAGTATTAAAGCCAAAAAAACACATATATTTTTGGTTTCAATTGACCACCTCCGTCCTTCTAGGTAGGTAATTTTTCCGCCCTTCTAGTGCTAAGGAATTTCTGATAACGCATTTTTGTAAAAGGAATTATGTATAATAGGAAATTTAGACTTTTGATACCCATCGTATCCTCCAAAATACCTTTATTTTCAGTTTTATTTATGAAATTGGTAAAGTGAGCCCATTTGAGCAATTCTTGCTTTCATATAAACAATGGAGAATACTCATATAAAATATACCCATACCATTTACGTGCGGTCTTGCTCCGTAATTAGGGGGGGCAATATATTCCTGTGCGAAAAACCACAAAACTGTTGTTCATCAGTTCCGAGACTGCACAGATCTCGTCCATATAATGAAAATTTAAAAGAAGGCCTAAAGGATAACATAGGCAGGGATCTGAGCCCAAACGAGATCCTATATGGATTTGTAAGTAAAGACCCTAAACTGAGACTGTCCCTCGAAAGTCATTGCATCCATCAATTCTGTCAAGGGCCAGATCAAGAACTTAAAGTTTCCACAAGGATAGCGGAGGTGGCTTTATAAGGATACACATCTCAGAAAACATTTTTAAAAATGCATCTCTACATTATAATTTGTATAAACATGTGTTTTTTAACCATATTTCAATTTTATATGTCTTTTTCCTTATAGTCTTTATATAATATGTGATTATTTTTATTGATTGTTAATAGTTTTTCATTACTGAATAAATGTATGTCTCCTATTGGATTTATATATCTATATTTTAGACCCTCCCACAAAAAAACCATTTTTAGTTCTTTACATATACCCAGCGATTCTGGTTAATTTTTGATGCGGGCTGAAAACGAGTATCTAAATAAAAAATCTCTAGCATTGTTAGAAATCGGACGTCACTGGAGTCAAAGGTTTCGTTATGAAGCAAACTTTTTGGTTATTACTTATTTTGAAAAAAACTAGTTTTACAAAATTTTGCTATGATCAATTAATTATGACTTTTTTATTTTTTGCAAATTTCGTCAAATATATTTAGTGCCAATAATGAACATAATTGCTGACGCACCAACCATTTTTTAAATAACAGCTCCTACTAGGGTTCTTTATAGTTTCAAGAAGGAAAAAGAAAAAAGAGGGTACTCAAGTGATGTTTTTTAAGTTATCTTTTAACTACAATGCAATAACCATTTAATCTTATTTCATCAAAACCTGTTTTTATTTTAAACACGTGATTTAAACACCGTATCAGATTCAATTTCACTCTTTGATCTATCAGTCAAGTGCCTTTAACATAAAATGGGTATATATATATATATATATATATATATATATATATATCATATATATAATATATATATATATATATATATATATATATATATCTATATATATATATATATATATATATCTATATATATATATATATATATATATATATATATATATATATATATATATATATAATATATATATACTATATATATATATATATATATATATATATACCCATGAGGGTACATTTCACATAGCTACGAAGGTAAGGTAGGTTTCGTGAAGAATAAACAATATCATCAGTCGATGATGCCTGGACTCATTAATATCAAGGATTTGGAATCCTCCATTTACCAGAGTGGTGGTAATGTGTCCCAAACCTTGAGCACGCTCGGCTCAGGACTCCTCGTCCACATCTCATCTCCATCCGGTCATCTCTTATCAGGTTTTTTAAGTTAATACGAAAAGAAGGCCCTCTCCCGAAGAATTATTCTCACTGACAAACCTTGCCGAACTACATCACTCCACGGTCGTTTATACCTGGAGACCCCCCCTGGCACACTTCTGCACACGAATTAATACATTACGCCCCTTGATTTTATATGCTGTACACTAGGACTGTTATTATTTTTCAAATGTTTGAAATGTTTGTAACATGTGGATTTTCTGTTTCTTAGTGATAAAAGAAGACGACATACAAAGTTTGAACAAAATCAGTCAACATTACGGGGTCGCGCAACGAGGTCAAAGTTTTAAAAATTTAGTGAAATAATAGTTTTCCGGAATTTTTTGAAAATGGTGGGCGTTACAGACTTTAATAATCATTATTAATTAAAGGAAATATAATTCACTACCAGAAGTATTTTGATGTTTCTTAACTAAAACAAGGTTTTAGTATAGTTTTCTGTAAAAACAAAGAGAAAATGAGTGTGTAATGTTAGCATATTTCATTGCTTTTTTGTATCAGTAAACTTCACTCGCCTGTAAAAAGATGACTTGTTCGCTTCAGGAAATTCATTTTTAAATTTAGTAAAACTTTAGATGATAAATCCAAAAAATGACATTTGTTGCATTCTATCAATTCAGAATTCAGTACAATCTGAGTTTACATCATATGATCAGAGCCTGAATTGACTTTTTAGGAAATCGATTATGAAAAAATAAATAAAAATGTGTTTTTTAGATTTGCGTCAAGGTATCCTCTCAAAATTTTACTTTGCTCTGACGCATTATTTCCAGTATATGCGTCATTTTGTACACGAGATAAGTTTTTTAATGTACTATAACGGTTTACCAAGCTTTCATTTGATATGAGAGAAAGAAAAAGAGAAGCGGAGAATGGAGGCAAAATACTCTCTCTCTTTCTTTTTTCTTTCTCTTTCTATCCAGGTAACGGTGATTACCAAGCGGTAATTGTATATTCTCATATCAAAAGATCATTTTTTTGGGGAGAGTACGTGCAAAAATGTAATTGCTTATTTCTCTTAAAGTATAGGATTTTAGAACACCAAACATATCAATGAAAGCTTGGTAAACCAGCTTTATATTTTTGGTATACTAAATCATGTCAAGTCAATAAGTGGAGAGTTAAATGTACATTTAAAAAAAACTATCTCACGTACAAAATGACGCTATAATGGATTATAAATGCGTCAGAGACACGTAAAATTTTGAGACGATGCCTTGACACAATCTAAAAATACATTTTTATTTATTTTTTTAATTGATTTCTTAAAGGTCACTTTTTTCGGAAATTCTTTTCTAAAAAAAAACGCCATCACTTTTTTCGGAATTCTTTTCTAAAAATAAAAAACGTCATCACCTTTTTTGGAGATCCTTTTATTAAAAAACCGTCGTCACTTTTTTAAATATTGAACGCTAACGGAACGCTGAACGCAAAAAAATTGAACGGAACGCTATTTTTTTAACGCTGAACGCAAAAAAGCTGAAAGCTCACAAGCCTGATATATATATATTTATATATAATAAATGAATAAATGAATATAAAAACAAAAAATATATATTATATATATATATATACGAGGTATGATCAAAAGTATCCGACTTTTGGTTTTATTGGTCCAAAGAACACAGCTATGGGGGTGGGACTTGCTGTGTGGTTGGGAGCAGAGACACTGCGCATGCTCATTTTTTTCTACAGCTCCAATACAAGTCAGTCCGGCGTCAGGCCATTCATGATTGAAGAGGTGCAAGTGAGTGTCGTCGATTTTAATTTCTTTAAAATGTCAGAAAAAGTCGAACAGCAAAAAATTGATTGAATGGAACCAAATAAATATTCACCTCGTCTACAAGTTCTCTGATCGTGATTCGGCGGTTCTGCATCACCAGTTCCTCACTTGATCAATGATGGCATCGTTTTTCGATGTTGAGGGCCCCCTGAGCGGGGTTCACTTTCAACTGACAAAGGCCATGTTTGAAGCGGTTGTACCACTCCTTTATCTGTGTGGTGCCCACGCTTCATTTCCAAAACACTTTTTTAATCTTGCGAATTGTTTCCACTGCGAATCACAAAGATTAATACAATTTTTTATGCAATAACGCTGTTCGACTTTTTCTGACATTTTAAGGAATAAAATCCGACGACACTCACTTGCACTTGTTCAATCATGAATGGCCTGACGCCGACTGACTTGTATTGGAGCTGTAGAAAAAAATGAGGCATGCGCAGTATCATGCTCCCAACCACACAGCAAGTCCCCCCCCATAGCTGTGTTCGTTTGACCATAACACCAAAAGTCGGATACTTTTTGATCATACCTCGTATTTATATAATATATATATATATATATAGATATATATAATATATA
>CP045902.1:12853184-12875528 GCA_013387185.1 Caligus rogercresseyi
ATCTTTTTTTCAATATTAGTTTCTTACTTCACAAAAGTAGTATCCATACTACTTTGAGTAATCTACTACTTTTTTGAGCATTCCGAAACAATAAGTAGGCAATTCAAACGGATTTGTAAAAATCCTCACCAAACCTAGTATTGCATTTTTATAATAATCCTATATATGATATTATAATATTATAAAGTGAGCACATGGCTCAAACATGATAAAGAGGGTGAATTCAAACACTAAAAAAATGACTTCTTACATTATGAGAGGCATAGGTTTAATTATCCAACCCAAGCCCTCGGGTCCCGCCTGCTGATATAAGCTTTGATTTGGGTTGAAACACACCGCCAACTCTGGCTAGGTATAAAAGGGAGTCCTTACTTTCAATCTCATACACCCCAAGCCCTCGGGTTCCGCCTGCCGTTATGGGCTTTATTTAGGGTTGAAACCCACCGCCAACTCTGGCAAAGTATAAGAGGAGTCCTTACTTTCAAGCTCATACACCCCAAGCCCTCGGGTCCCGCTTGCCGTTATGGGCTTTTATTTAGGATTGAAACCCACCGCCAATCCCAATTAGGAATGAGAATAACCCTAATTTACAATATTATACACCCCAAGCCCTCGGGTCCCGCCCTGCTGATATAGGCTTTTATTTAGGGTTGAAACCCACCGCCACTCTCGTTAGGTATCAAAGGGAGTCCTTCTTACTTTCATCTCAACACCCCCAAGCCCTCGGGTCCCGCCTGCCGTTCTGGCTTTTATTTAGGGTTGAAACCCACTGCCAACTCTCGTTAGGTATAAAAAAGAGTCCTTACTTTCAATATAATACCCCCAAGCGCCTCGGTCCCGCCTGTTGACATAGGCTTTTATTTAGGGTTGAAACCACCGCCAACTCTGTTAGTTATAAAAGGAGTCCTCATCTTTCATATAATACACCCCAGCCCTCGTCCCCGCCTGTTGATATAGGCTTTTATTTAGGTTTGAAACCCACCGCCAAACACTATTAAGGACCTATTTTTTTATTCAAATTCAGCCCAAATCCTCGTGTCCACCTGTCGACTTTAGTCTATTTTGTTGTGTCGAAACCTACCGCCAACCTTTTTATTAGGATAATAGGGACCCTATTAATATTTGCAATTTTTACCTAAGCCTGACTGGGATAAAATATCCGTATTTATCACTCTCATTATCCAAAACCCTCAGTCCTCGCCTTCTAAGGCAGGAGATTCTTCAGGACAAACCCAACGCAAACCCCTTTGTGTGTATATGAGGTACCAAACAAAAAGAAAGTAGGTCTTAAGCCTGCAGGCCTGCCCACCGATTTAGGCTATTCTTTTTGGGTGCAAACTCTATTGCCACCTAGTAAGGCATAAGTGGACCCTAATTTTAATATCATATACCGCAATCCCTCTGGTCATGCATTTCATATTATCTCGTACTATTTTAAAAGTTTGTTTTCATTTCATACTGCCCAGGTAGTTAAAAGTAAGGTAGAGCCATTTTAACCAATGAAAGTAAAAAAAATACACCGCCACGCAACCTACCTCATGAGCATGACGTCACGTATGGCAAAAGAGGGTATATTTTATAAGTAAAATATGTTAAATATAATCGAATTTAGCCTTTAATTAGATCATAGAAGAATTAATTATCATAATTCTATTAGAAAATGAAAAAATATTAAATTTTGTGAGTAATCCTAAAATTTTGATGATTTAAAGTTGCTGAAATTATCTAAAATATTTTCATCAAAAAGCAAACTCTTCAATCATTATATGTTAAGCACATAAAAACAACGAAATTAATTATGACAAAATACTATTTATAATCATATATTATTACAAAGACACATTTAGAAAAAAGTATATAATTTATGAATTAATACAAAACAAAATATGGTTATAATCATATATATATAAATATTATTAGAAATACATATTAAGAAAAAAATATATATTTATAAATTATTACAAAACAAAATACTGTTTATAATCATATATCATATAAATATATTAGAAATACATATTTAGGAAAAAGTAAATCATTTATTGGAGCATTTAATTAATCCACTGTTTCATTTTTCGCTTCTCTCTTAAACTTTTTCTATGTCTAGCTTTTTGCTCTTGAAGGCGTTTTTTTCAAATTTTATTTGGAGAAATAAACGAATTTGAGCAAATTTATTAAGAGCTTCCATGGAACTGACGGCACCTTAGACATTGATTAAAAACTCTTTTGTCATGAACATTATCTTCTGATGCACTTGGAAGTAATACTGTGGACTTGGAGGTTGCTTTGAAGGAGGAGGTAACGATGAATTAGAAGATTCATATTTATCTAAGCATTCTTGAGTAATCTGACGATAATTTCGTTTTAATATTCTATCATTCCTTTTGGAAGATGGTTCCATGGACGTATATTCCGACAAGTTTGTTTCAATTTTTTCATTTAAATTAAGTGTCGGAACTACTCCTCTCTTGAGTTTCTTTCTATAGGAAGGTTAAGAAGCTCATGCATTAGATCTCTCTCCTAGTCTTCTTCAGTGAAGTGCAGACTACACATAAAGGATGATGCAGGCTGAAATGTCGAATCTCCTATTTTGCATGCGATGGTCCAAGCTTTTCTCTGTTTGATGTTGGTTGGAAACGAGTGTACAATACATTGTGAGCATTGGGATCCAATGAAGGACAAACAGCAAGTGCACACTGTCTTTTTTTATTTTTTTTTTATTAATTGAAGCCATTTTTTGTAAGAGTACGATGCACTAATGATAATTTGAGTAGTGATGTTATATATAGTAAAAGTTATTTGTTTATGTTTTCTGCCAGACGTGACGTCACACGAAAAATATTTCGGAACCTAAGTTTGTACATTATGAAATGGCGGGGGGTTGATACTGCCCATGTCTTAATCATGGGCAGACATAGAAAAGCAAGGGATATTTTGGGCGTGTGAAAGGGAGAATGTGTGAATGGTGCAATTGAGTTCATGCTCTTGTTATCACTATTCTCTTTCCTCTTTTGAGTCAAGTATCCTATATATTATAATTACATATAAAAAATATGCCCCGGTTGTGACGTCACAGTTGTTTTATTTAGTTTTGTTTACATCAAAATGCTACGACCATATATATAGGATACTTGTTTTGAGTTCCTACAGGTATACAAAACAGAAGCAAAAACAGAGATTCAAATAAATAAAAAATATTTCCCGCTCCGGCCAACTTGGCCTGTTTTATAAATGAAATAAATATTCCTCAAGAGAGGAAAGAATAGTGATAACAAGAGCCTTGACTCAATTGCACCCAAGGTCTGTATAATAAGGTCTGGGCAATACAAAAACAAACATAAAGCAGTATGACTACTCAATGACGTCACTGGAGAACGATTCTATCTATCCATTTATATATCTATCAATCTATAAATATATATATTGGTTTTAGGAATATTTATATATAAAACTTATGCACAAAGAAAAATCTGATAAAGCATTTTTTGTTGGGAATTATTGATAGTAGGAATTTTTCCTTAACGACACTTTTGTATAAAATGCATTTTTAAAGGAAACTACTGACTTTTGGACCTAGCTTATCAATCGAAATAGCTTTATTGAGCATTAATGAGCACATTTGGTTAGTTTTATTTTATAAACTGAGCCCATTTTGAGTACTTTTTCGTTCATATATAAAGGAGTATATTCGCATATAATAGACCCATAAGGGTACTTATGATCAATAAGCTACGGTAAGGTAGGTTTCGTGACCCAGACCTTCTCCGCATTAATATAACAAAGCTCCGCTTATTATTAGTTTTATGTTATTGTTATTTTTATTCTTCACGAAGCCTACCTTACCGTAGCTTATTGTTTATAGGTACCCTTATTGGTCCATTATATACGAATATACTCTTTTATATATGAGCGAAAAAGTACTCAAAATGGGCTCAGTTTATAAAATAAAACTAACCAAATGTGCTCATTAATGCTCAATAAAGCTATTTTGACTGATAAGCTACGCCCAAAGTCAGTAGTTTCCTTTAAAAATGCATTTTATACAAAAGTGTCGTTAAGGAAAAATTCCTACTATCAATAATACCCAACAAAAAAATGCTTTATCAGATTTTCTTTGTGCATAAGTTTTATATATAAATATTCCTAAAACCAATATATATTTATAGATTGATAGAGAGATTGATAGATATATAAATGGATAGATAGAATCGTTCTCCAGTGACGTCATTGAATAGTTATACTGCTAGGATTACATGTTTGTTTTTGTATTGCCCAGACCTTATTATACAGACCTTGATTGCACCATTCACACATTGTCCCTTTCACACGCCCAAAATATCCCTTGCTTTTCTATGTCTGCTCATGGGAAAAAAAATATTGGTAGTTCTCACAAGTCCTTTGTCTTTACTGGGGGAGAAGATCAACATATTATTTTTTTAATATTACAAAAATGTTGACATACAGAGAGAGGGGGGTAGTGTGGCAGCTAACCAAACCTATTGTGCATTTTTGACTAAAGCATGAAACTTTCTACATATCATCTACATACCTCAATGATTCATTTTAGAAGTGGAACCACTTCAGGAGGGACCTCTGAAACTTGTCAGAGGAACACATTTGTATTATCACAAATCCGTTTTTTTCAGCCTACTGGATATTCAGACATAAATCTAAAATAAATTATATAAATTTAATAAAGGTCCTACCACCTAGGTGTAAGAGACTTTTTTGACCAGTTTTTTATGGAAAATTAATTAAAAATATTTTCGGGGTGGTGGCCATCCTGGATTTCAAGATGGCCGCCATGTAAGATCAGTGTCCTGCTAATATTTTGGCTTCCAAGCAACTTAAAAGGTCAATCTTAATGACATGAAATGTTTGGTCAGTATGAGCTTCCAGGGCATTAACCACTGGAAAAAGAACACAGGGAACGTACACATCCCCCCTGTTCCTACAAAAAACTGATATGACAATATGTGTGTTCATTGAATGGGAGATGCTGTTCAAAAGGTTTAAAGAAAGTGACCATTCGTACCGTAGACACCGATGTTGTTGTCCTGGCTGTAGCCTTGTTTAGAAGGATCAAACCAGAGGAAATGTGGATCGCTTTTGGTGGAGGAACCAGCTTCAGACATATTAGTGTTCATGAAATAGCCAACAAACTGGATCCAAGCACCTGTGCTGTTTTTCCATTGTTTCATGCACTCACGGGGTGTGACACAGTATCGGCATTTGCAGGAAGAGGAAAAAGACGGCATGGGAGACCTGGAAGGCTTTCCCCGAAGTGACCGAGGCTTTCAATGCCATCCTGAAGATGGAAGCAGATGTGAGTGAGCAGACCAATTCACTGCTGGAGCGTTTCGTTGTACTGATGTATGACAGAACAAGTGAAACCACAAAGGTAATAATTATTTTTTATAATATAAATTATTATGAATCAATGTATTTACAGTGCTTATGATATACAATGTGCTTTGCAATGGTATTCTCGTTCATTCACAGGTAAATGAAGCAAGACAACAGCTCTTCACGCACAAATCCAGGACTCTGGAGAACATGCCACCAACAAAGGCCGCACTAGTCCAGCAAATTAAGCGGGCAGCATATCAAGCCAATGTCTGGTGCAAGGCCTTAGAAATGGACCCTCAGCGGCCAAGCCCTTCGGATTGGGGCTGGGTGAAAGATGAAGTGGGATGGCAGCCACTGTGGACTACCCTGCCAGAAGCTTCACAGAGCTGCTATGAACTTATTCATTGTGGCTGCAAGAAAGGGTGCACTACACGCTGCAGCTGTAAAAAGGCTGCCCTCAAGTGTACTGCCCTTTGCTTATGCTCAGGGGACTGTTAATATGATGGGTTAAGAGATGCCAAAATGACAATGCTAGAACTCATTTACACTTTATTTCGTTATTGTGTTTGTGTATGGGTGTTTTCCCAATGTCTTCAGACATTAAAATAAATATAATTCATAGTTCCTACTCTGGTGTGGAAATGGCAGTCTACTTGCACCTATTTATGCAATTTAACATAAGTGTGATCCACAACTCTCCTTTTTTGATCTATACTGCACCGAAAAAAAAAATGGAAGCTTATGTCCAAAATGCTCATCAGCACAAAAAACTCCACACCCTGGCTCTAGTTGCTGGTAAGCAGGACTCCCTTGGGTCTGTTCACATCATATTTTAGATATATGATTGTTCTTATTCAATGCCTAGTAAAATGGCACAGATAATGTCAATTTTGACACCAAAATTGACCTTCTAAGTTGCTTGGAAGCCGAAATATCAGCAGAAAATTGATTTTACATGGCGGCCATCTTGAAATCCAAGATGGCCGCCACCCCGAAAATATTTTTAATTAATTTTCCATAAAAAACTGGTCAAAAAAGTCTCTTACACCTAGGTGGTAGGACCTTTATAAAAATGTATATGATTTATTTTAGATTTATGTCTGAATATCCAGTAGGCTGAAAAAAACGGATTTGTGATCATGTAAATGTGTTCCCCTGACAAGTTTCAGAGGTCCCTCCTGAAGTGGTTCCACTTCTAAAATGAATCATTTGGGTATGTAGATGATATGTAGAAAGTTTCATGCTTTAGTCATAAAATGCACAATTCCTTCCATATTCAGCTTAGCTGCTGCACTAGGGATGGTTTTGGATGTGTTGGGCTTGACTGTATGTGCCAAATCTGTATAACCAAAATCTGAAGGGCCTTTTTGAGTCTTATGTTATACTTGTTCTGAGGTTTTTATGTTTATATATTGCCTGTTTTGTCGATCATATTATTGACTGATATTAAACTTCAAACCACCCATCACATACGGTGTATTCCATCAGAAATGTAATTTTAAAATTGCGAATACGAAGTACTTAAATTACATCAAATTCCCTCTTTGATACATTATTTAAAAGGAATAGAATATATTTTTATGATTATAATCATTAATAATATTAATCATTTATTGGCCTATATTGTGAGAAGCAAATCTTCAAAAGCCTCACAAAGTTGCTCCTGGAAATGTCACTTCCAACCTAAAGAAATGACATTCTTGTCATTACATTCATAATGGGAACGAAGATCATTACATTAAAATAATTCCTATCATTTGTTTCACAGATATTGCGAGGATTCTCATTTGTCCACAGTTCTTCGTATTTTCAATGTGTTTTTTGATGGAGAGTAAAGAACTTCTCCTCAATCCAAATGATTCTAGCGACAATGTTGGATAGTTACTGCAGAATCTACTGGCTAAATTGCCTTTTTCAGGTTTGAGGGCATCATTTAATGGTTGAACTGAAGTGTAATGATAAAGATCATGTCTAACGATCCTCCATAACGTTGTTATGGTGGGTGAAATTTAATGAGAAGCTTTTCTGAGTTGGCAACTGGGGGTTTCTTCGAAAAAACTCTTCACCTTCTGAATTGTTTCTGTTCTTTATGATTTGGTTTTATTTATTTTTCTTGTGAATGGAAACAGTTTTATTGATATGATCAAGAACTCTTGTGAACTGGATCGGCTGAGAATATTTTGTTGCCCTTCCACTGATCTTGAAATAAAGTGGAAGGTGTTTTGCCAAACTGTAAGAAATCCATTTATTCTTAAGATCAGGAAACATTTTTCCGGTTGTAGATGGTTGATAATCAATGGAAATTTTTATAACCTGATTAAAAAATCCCCTCTTTGTTAATAAAATGGCGTATCCATTATACGATTTGAATTATTTAATTTACTTCTAATTAGCAATTTAAAAGTTCCATTTTTGATGGAACATACTGTAGGTTTACATAGCATGTGGGAAAATTTTAAATTGAGGATTCTCATAAGTACGTGAAAAAGAAGGAGGGTGCTTTACTCCCTCTTTCATTAGATAAAACCTTAGGTTATGTATCACAACCACGGCAGCAGGACATTGCAAAAGAAACAGTCCTTGTTGTGGAAAATGGCCAATATTGCTCAAGGACCCCAAATCTGTCTGCACTTGTATCCTTTCTCTTCAGCATCCGTGTCACCAATGCATTTGTGGATAATGTTTTCCTTGATGACTGCAGCATGAGGGAGGAAATGGTGCTCTGTTGACCTCATTAAAAGCAAAATTCATGTAAAGAGCAACTTTGCCTATAGTTGCACAGAATTCGGCTGCTATACAGTGAAAGAGACAACCTGGCTGGGGGCTGAAACTTACATTTTTATTTATTCCACAGTTAATAAAAATATATATAAGCACAAAAAAAGAGAATGTATATAAAATGATGTTAATGCGTAAAAACATAATTAAACATTTTAGTTTAAAATTTTAACATGAAATATGAACAAGCCCTAAAATACAATTACAATAAAAGAACATGACAAAATGAAACAAAACATAAATTAACGATAAACCTTGCTATTTTAAATACTTGAATTGGCGTAAAAGTTTTTTTTAATAATTTTTCCATAAGGCAGGGAACACGAGGGGAAAATAACGAATTATATCAGCTGCCCAACTCCACTTTCCATCGGTGACAGAGGGGATCTTGAGGTCCAACGCCGTGTATCTTGCCGCAGCCGCTAAAATAATTGCCCTTACCTCCCACGGACTGATAGGAGATTGAGATGCTAACCTCTTAGCTATAAGAGCTTTGGCATTCAAAAAAGTACTATTAATTACTCTAGATTTTGCAGAAAGAGATCTGCCAAGATCGAATAAGACGATAGCTTTGCAAAAATTGTTTGTATCTGGAGTCTGAAGGCCTTTAACATTCAAACTGATGAATTGTTTAAGGATGGCTACTAAATGACGATCTACAAAGGCATATAAAGTAGTGTTATAAATTTTTCCACAATCTTTGCATGGAAGTATAAAGCGAGTGAGGTCAGCGGATATTTGCAGCTGCGCTGTAAACTTTGTCCCATCAGCAATCCATATAAGATATTTAAGAATGATCGTTTTCCAACAAACTGGTAGTTTGAGGAGCTCAGCATATTTTTGACATATGTTCAAACTTTCTTCACTACCGGAACGAATGGGGGAAGTCATTTTAAGATACCAGGGTCTGAGCACCGGATAACTGTGAGCAGCTCTTGATAAAGGAAATAAAAACCTACCATCACGAATATTTTTTTTACCTTACAGCCTTTAAGGTAAAAAAAGAACAAAGATGAGTGTAATATATATATTTATGTAAATGGTCAACTAAACGTGTTTTATTATGTATCCATTTAATAAAGTACAATCAATGGGTGTTGACGTATTTTATGGGGCTGACAAGTGTAAATTTGAATATAATTACCTTTTTCAAGATTTTTCATGTCCGGCTTTTTGCACCCATTCAGTTTAAAATTTCTTTTTTTCACCAAAATTGTCATTGTCGAGATATTACATAAATGTGACAATATCTATCAAAAATAAAAAATTAAACGCATTTAAAAAAATATATTTTTTTATATTTCAATAGGTACTAAAATTGACATTTTTTATGCATTAAATAAAGAGTACAATATACTACATACATATATGGAAATAAGTTTCTATCATGATTCTTTGGTGAAGGCATAATTATATCTTAAAATCAAGAGCCTTTCAAATCGTCCGTCAGACAATCTGTTCCGTTTGGGAGTAAGAACTTGACCTCCCAGACTAAATAACCTTTCCACTGGAGCACTGGACGGTGTTGGAGTATTATATTTAATGAATATTTTTTTAACAGTCGAGAATTCTTCAAGAACTTCTATTTTATTTTCTGCCTTCAAGTAATTAATTACTTCATTGTCTGCCGAGTAGGTGTCTCTGTATTCATCGTGAAATACGAAGAAGTCATTATTTTCCGCTTTATGAACTTTCTTGTTTGGAGTTTCTTCCACCGTAAGTTTTCGGCATTCTTCGATCAGAAGCCTCTTTGCTTCTTCCCTTCTATTCTCGTCATTAAGCCATCTCAACTTGAATTTTGGGTGACTTATTGCTGCCAGTAGAGCGTCCTTACTATTGATGATACACTCAAAACGAGTGTTCAGGACCTGTCAAATATAAGATAGTTAATATTTTTTGTACTTTGATAAATAATTAAAAGAAAATTACTTACATTGATTATAAAGTCGACGAGTTCTTTGGTGAATACTAAAGAGTCCTTCAAGGTGAGTGAGGTCAGAGTTATAGCCTCCAACGTTGGTAAAAGAGTTCCATAATGGCAGTCATCTCCTTGAAGGATATCCAATCCTCTAGCAAGTGGGTTCATGACTCGAGTATATTCCACTAAAAAGTCATATTCTCTCTCACTTAGACATTTTATCCCTAATTTAAGAAACAAACTCTTTCTTTGGGCTTTTGGTATCTCCGTGATTCGTTTTATGCCTTCATAAAAAGAGTTCCATCTGGTATTCGTTGGGACTAAAAGTTTTCGAAGATTTAATTCTTCTAAACATTCTGATGCGAGACTTGATCGACTGCACTTATTCCAAAGTGCACTGCACTTAGAAATACTTCCCCTATATAATAACTTAGTCTCCGTTTTTGATGTTAAAATTTTTTCGATATCGGTGGATGATATTATATTGAGAGTATGCGAAGCACATCTATAATGGGGTGGAAGCAATATGTTTGCATCTGTCTCCATTGAAAGTGTTTCAGAAATGTCTTCAAAATTAATTAAGTTGTTATGAACATGAAAATCCTCTTCTATTTCTTCATCCAAATCCGTTTCTGCCTTATCGAGAGACTGATATATTTTTAAAGGCCTTGACAAAATTTGTGGCATTATCGGTTACGGTTGCAACCACCTTGCGTTCCAGTCCAAAGAATGAATGAACTCGTGATATTTCAGATGCAATGACATTAAACGTATGTCTGCCCATCACCCTCTTGCACGCCAATGCACCTTTACGTCTTTTTAATGTGATGTTGTCAATCCAATGAACTGTTACTCCCAAAAAGCTCTTGTTGTTGGCGGTCCACAGGTCAGCAGTAGTTGATACGAATTCGATTCCTTCAAGAGAAGACTTTAATGCAGATTCCATGGACGTAAACTTTCTATCCAACCACGATGTGTACGCTTTTCTGTATGGCAATTTGACTGACGGTGACAAAGGAATTTTTTCAATAATAGCACGGAATGTAGGAGAGTCTACTGTTGATAGAGGAAGCATATCTTCAACAATGTATGCAGATACGAGGCCCTTAAGTTCTTCACCATTTAGTTCACTGTATTTTCTTCTCTTCCTGGTTTGTGGAGTGTTGGTCAAACAAGTGGCAACCAGATCTTCGTTTTTATGAATACTTTCCAGATGTTTCAGGAGATTTGATGTACTATTTCTGGCAGTAGATAGTATTTTACCATCTCTACAAAGTCGACATGTCACATGAATATTCCTTGAGTCTTTCCAGCCATGGAATTCAAAATATTGTTTAAATTTCAAGTTTGAAATTTCATGACCAGAGGATTGGGGTATATGATACTTAAAATTAGGGTCCCACTTATGCCTTACTAGGTTGGCAATAGAGTTTGCACCCAAAAGAATAGCCTAAATCGGTGGGCAGGCCTGCAGGCTTTAGACCTACTTTCTTTTTGTTTGGTACCTCATATACACAAAAGGGGTTTGCGTTGGGTTTGGTCCTGAAGGAATCTCCTGCCTTAGAAGGCGAGGACTGAGGTTTTTGGATTAATGAGAGTGATAAATACGGATATTTTATCCCCAATCAGGCTTAGGTAAAAATTTGCAAATATTAATAGGGTCCCTCTCATTCCCAATAAAGGTTGGCGGTAGGTTTCGACAACCAAAAATAGACTAAGTCGACAGGTGGACAAGAGGACTTGGGGTGTATGATATTGAAAATAAGGACTCCTTTTATACCTAACAAGAGTTGGCGGTGGGTTTCAACCCTAAATAAAAGCCTATGTCAACAGGCAGGACCCGAGGGCTTGGGGTGTATTATATTGAAAGTAAGGACTCCTTTTATACCTAACGAGAGTTGGCAGTGGGTTTCAACCCTAAATAAAAGCCCATAACGGCAGGCGGGACCCGAGGGCTTGGGGTGTTGAGATTGAAAATAAGGACTCCTTTTATACCTAACGAGAGTTGGCGGTGGGTTTCAACCCTAAATAAAAGCCTATATCAGCAGGCAGGACCCGAGGGCTTGGGGTGTATAATATTGTAAATTAGGGTTATTCTCATTCCTAATTGGGATTGGCGGTGGGTTTCAATCCTAAATAAAAGCCCATAACGGCAAGCGGGACCCGAGGGCTTGGGGTGTATGAGATTGAAAGTAAGGACTCCTTTTATACCTAACGAGAGTTGGCGGGGGGTTTCAACCCTAAATAAAAGCCCATAATGGCAGGCCGAACCCGAGGGCTTGGGGTGTATGAGATTGAAAGTAAGGACTCCTTTTATACCTAACGAGAGTTGGCAGTGGGTTTCAACCCTAAATAAAAGCCCATAACGGCAGGCGGGACCCGAGGGCTTGGGGTGTTTGAGATTGAAAATAAGGACTCCTTTTATACCTAACGAGAGTTGGCGGTGGGTTTCAACCCTAAATAAAAGCCCATAACGGCAAGCGGGACCCGAGGGCTTGGGGTGTATGAGATTGAAAGTAAGGACTCCTTTTATACCTAACGAGAGTTGGCGGTGGGTTTCAACCCTAAATAAAAGCCCATAACCGCAGGCGGGACCCGAGGGCTTGGGGTGTATGAGATTGAAAGCAAGGACTCCTCTTATACCTTGCCAGAGTTGGCGGTGGGTTTCAACCCTAAATAAAAAGCCTATATCAGCAGGCGGGACCCGAGGGCTTGGGGTGTATAATATTGTAAATTAGGGTTCCTCTCATTCCTAATTGGTGTTGGCGTTGGGTTTCAATCCTAAAAGCCTCAATCGACATGCGGGCCCGAGGGCTTTGAGGAACTTATTTTCTTTACGATAAAATCCTCCATAAATAACGAAAAGGTTGTTCTGTGTGTTTGGGTCAATGGAATCCCCTGTCTTAAATATCAATATTGACGTGCATTTATAATTTTATTAATAAGCAGTATTATGTCCATTGGGTGACGTCACATACATTCAAAGATCATAAATTTTCATCAAAAATGCCTGTCGAATATTTTTTCACGAAAGTAATATGTTACTAGGATATTACATATTAGTTATTACTTGAAAGTAATATCTAATATGTTTGTTCTTTCTAGTTATTGCGCAGTAATATCACAAAGTAATATATTACTCGCACGCGCGTTAGGGAACAACACTGGTTATACCATAGTGGTATTATTGTATTTATTTATTCTAATTTGTTTTATTTGGCTCGTTCTTTTGTCGTTGTATTAATTTAAGATTAAGATTATTACGTATTTTGTACTACGTCGACTTTCATATAAGAACTGAAATACAGGAAAAAACCTTTTTGTTTATGGAACCCTTCCTTTCAGATAGTGTTCCCTGGTTTTGATCATCAGTAACGAATACCAGATCCTCATTCTAAAACTTTGAGGCGTACTTTAAAAGACAAAGAACCGCAAGACGAGAGTGAATTGTGCTTAATTGTATACTCTCAACTGCTTTTATTTATCTCTTCTTTTCTTTCAACCAATCACGTTCGAGAAATCGTTTGTTATCCCTATGAATGGCACTTTTATTGGGAGCTGCTATATATTGAATTCAATCCAAGACTCCATATCTAAAGTTTTTTTATTATAAATGACGTTTTTCAATATTAGGGAAAATAGTTTATGATCGGCTTTAAATGCATAATGGATTTAAACAATGTTGAATTTTATTGCTATTATTTTAGTTTTTTGTTTTATAGATTCATTCAAAAAACTATGTGTTTCTTACATGAAACAATTTGAATGTTTTATATTTTGTGTACATTGGAATATTTGAATGGAAATATGTTAAGTACAGAATGTCCTTATAATTTTTTGTTGTTGCAAAATGTACGCTGAACGAAACCCTCACTGCAAATAGTAGGGACTAAATATCGATATTTTCAATATAATTATTAGCACATATTTGTTCAAATACCCATAGGCGCTGAATTATCATTTGCTCCAAGACGACCACAAATGTGCTAACTCATTCGTTCTTTATATTATTTTTCAGTTCATCTTTTGTTGAGTACACAATTATATTTGAATATACAGTCAACTTCGCCTAAGTCGAAATTGCATAAGTCGAAAAGTCGCCTAACTCAAATATAATCAAAAGTCCCATTTTTTCTCCATTGACATGTGTGCAATAAAAATCGTACAAGTCGATTTTTGTAAGTCGATATTTCGCCTAAGTCGAACAGATATTTTGACTGTAACACATACATAAACAAAAAATAACTTCGCATAAGTCGAAGAGGGCGCTCACTTTCCAAAACATAGCTCGCATGCACTGCGCCTGCCGTTCACACTGTGTATTACAAGGAAGCAGACACAGATGGTTGAAGTGGAGAAAAATATTGAACACTTAAGAATTGAGAATATAAAGGTATGTTCCTCCCTCCAAGCGAGGTATTAAAAAAAATTGTGTCCTCGCCCACCTGCTGCCTTACCGATGATTTGCGACTGCATGTGAGCGAGTGCACACACACGCCTACCTGTATATCGAATTTTTCTTCGACTTAGCAATCAAAATTTGTAACTCAAATTTCGCCTAAGTCGATTGTTTTTGCACAGTCCCGAAGATCGAATTAGGCGAAGTTGACTGTATTTATATATATGAATTGTCAAATATTGACTCAACAAAAGATAAACTGGTTTTACATTGTAGGATTTCCCTATTATTCCCTATTTCTTATTATAGGAAGAAATGGTCCAGAAAAATGCGACCTAGGAAAAATGTCCCAAGATAGAAAAGGAAAATGATAACACATGGTAAAATATCCCAAATAAACTTTTGCCCCGCCTAATATCAACAGCAAGAAAATCATTTATCTATAGTCAAAAATAAAATCAGTGTTTGTGATTATTTACTTATTAATATGATAAATAGTATTTGTAAAATACTTAGTGTTATTACACTGAAATACATGCATTTGGACCATTTTTCTATGGATCCGTATTTTCTCTTTATAATTTGGGTCATTTCTTAATTATCCATTTTTTCTTGGGCCATTCTTTCTAGAAACCGTAGATCATATTTCATTGTTCATTCGAGTAGCAGCCATTTTAACTATATTTATTACGTCTTCAAGTTGGTTGAATGTTTCATCTCAGTTGAGTATCCACTTATTAATTAGGTCGCCGACACAACCAATCCCATTCTATATATATTTTTTTTGTATAAAACATCAAAAAGTCTCATCCTTTTAATTGTAGGGGGACCAACATTTGTTGCGTTTATAACAACGCATTCCCACCTTTATGTAGACAAAGGCAAATTCAATTTATATGTAATCACCATTAGAGTCAAACTTGTATTATTTAATACAATTGGTCATAACAAATATGTATTATGCCTGTACAAGGCTGAGTAAGCTTTGAGTCTATAGAATTTGAGTATATATGTACATAGTGGAGCAAGTCGGAATGCAGGATATTTAAAATTAATGTCTTGAGCCAAAATACCCTTCATGCCAATCATTCCAAGGACTAGGACATGATATCAAGTATGTCTATGTATCTTTTTGAAGCAGAACAACACACTCTGACTAAGAAATGTGACTCGTCAGCTATAAAACAATTTTATTTCATTGTTAAAGATGACAGTTTTTAAAAATAATCCCTAAACAACAATAAGCATTATTCTTTGTAATTGTCCAGGTTTATGTAAACAAAAAACAATTCTATGGACGTCCTACAAACCTTAGCGGTTCCCAGGATGAATTGAGTGGCCCTTAAGGCACCATACGTGTTCTTACAAGTTATTTTCCATCAGTCAAGGTCAAGAAAGAGCAGCCGCAATTTCAAATTGCGCTCTGTGTGCTGACAAATCACAAATGATATATATTTGTCTCTCAGACTGCATAACATAAAAGATGTAAAGCTATATAGAAAGACCCCACAGACGCCGAGGTGATTAATTACAAATCTATGAGGCACTTATTACCTGTTCATATGCTCAAAACAGTAGACATGTCTTCCTCCTGTCAACAAGGGAAACGAATGCAAGACATGTAGAAAGAAAATTAATTCACCCCCCCCTCTTGTTGACAGGTAAGTCAAAATTCCATCAAAAGTCTACTTTGTTTGTAGGTTAAATGTATTTTTTTATTCAACAATAAATCCTTAGCCAGCAATACTGATAATAATTAATATGATGAAATTTTATAAAAAGATGACTAATAATAATTTCTTCAAGCTTATCCCCGAGAGGATCTTTTTAAAGACGTAGTCGCGTTGCCGCCTTCTTCTCCATTTTCTTTTTCTGTTCCATGGCCAGTCGTCGGATTTGTTCGTCCTTGATGATCTGTCGTTCCTTTTGCTGAGATAAAGTAAAAAAAGAAGATAACATATGAATGAATATTTTTGTAAAAGTTATAAGAAATTTCTGGAAAACAAATCTTGTATTTTTTGCATAGAGATAAAAAGATATAGAGAGCTTATTCTTTCAGATGTATTTGTGTGTCCAATATAAACAAAGCAATTTGTACTACGTCATCGAAAGCTGATCATAGAGGTAGAATCTATCTCTATGATGAGCTTACGATGACGTAATACAAATTACTTTGTTTATATTGGACACACAAATACATCTGAAAGGAATAAGCTCTCTATATCTTTTTATCTCTATGGTTTTTGCAGATCTCCGGATTTATTTTTATTCAACATATATCCTACATAGAGATATGAAGACATAGAGAGCTTATTGGATTCTTTAGAGGCATACGTCATATTGCCCAAAATAAACAAATCTTTCTATCTCTACGATCAATTTACGATGACGTAGTAAAAATTACTTTGTTTATGTTGGACACAAGCGGCAGCTGAACGAGTTTGTTCTGCTATTGAAGGGAATAAGCTCTCTGTATCTTTTATCTCTATGATATCCTAACGTTTAAATAAGTAGAGTACTTTAGAGTATGAAAACTTCGGTTCTTTTAGCCATCAGTACGTTAGTCAATATTAATTTTGATTGGACATTTTATATCTTTGTTAGCCCAAAGAATCGAATAGATCAGTATATATTATCAAAAAGATGAATTATATTTAAGGATGTTTGTATGGAAGTGCTTGCAAACTCATAAATAAACATATTTTGTCTACTTTGCAAGTCAACTTATTTACCGTCAATAATGAATAAACAAAATAAACCTGCATTATTTATTTTGTATCAAGAGTTGTCTTCTGAAATTAATATTAACAAGTGGGATTGGAATATTTTGTTATAAGGACTCGTAATTGATATGCAATAAGAATCATGGAAAAATATACTTGGTTTTCAAAAGGGGATATTCTTGGGGATCGGACAATTGACCCCCCCCCCCCCTATTCATAATATAAAATGTGTCATGTTTGAAATAGCCTTGAAGGCTCTTCTTATACTTGTTAATTGTCGAATGGATAACTTTTATTAGGGTTCCTCGTATTACACCCATTGCATATTGGGATTTAAAACCCAACCGCCACTGAGCCCTCAAGTCGATTACAACTATATCATCATGGGGTTTGGAGCCGATGGCAACATTGGCCTATTGAGGTTTCAAACCCAGCGGCCCTTGGGCGGGATTGAAACCCACATGCTGGAAGGTTCTTCAATATCAAGCATGATGGATTTTTTATAGTGAATGGCGGGCAATTTCCCGATATTTCTATATCTGATTTGGAGTTCATTCTTCAACAGCCTCATGTGATGGGATAACTTTTTAATAAGACAGGATTTCAATAACATTTAATCTACTTATTTTATACCCTGAATAAGTGTATTTATAAGTGTAAAAAACAATTGAAAGACAAACAACACTTATAACGAGCATATTTTATCCACATTTCTCTTAACTGCATATTATTAACAAATTATTTTATTAAATTTTATCCCGAGTCACTTCGATTCTTTTCCTTACAAGCAATATCCCCCAATTTAATCATTACTCCTTCTCGTCTTACAAGGTAGCGCGTGATAAGTCTGAACTTATTTACAACACAGACCCTCAGCTCCACGTGAAAGAGAAAAATTATATATATCTCATAAAACATTCCTGGAATTTTTGTTCCTGGACTTCAGAGCAAGGGAATAATTAAGGGCCTAATTGAAGAGTGTATTTGAACGTCTTAATTTAATTCTCATAGAAAAGGGGGGTGGAGGAAGGGACAAATACGTCAAAACAGGGTTGTTAAGACGTCTATGAATGAGTGGAATAGGCCCTCGGTTGGATTAGATAGAGATCAGACCTGCTTTTTTCTCGTTTTCTTATACCTACATACATATTAGAGTGTATCATCGAGATCAAAGTGCTGGAAACATGGTACAAGGTATACTTATATAATCAGGGTATTTCGGTATTTAGAAGAAATGAACCAAGAAAATACGGCATAGGAAGAAATGGACCAAGAAAATTAACCAGGAATAAATGATCCAAAATAGAAAAGGAAAATGATGACTCTTGGAGCAAGCAAGGTTTTAAATGGAATACGACTAAGTACTGTACAAATACTATTGCTCATGCAAATTGAGTTAGTAATGTCAAATTATAGATAAATTATTTATTTTCTGTTGTTATCAAACAAGGCCAAGATTTATTTGGACCATTTTTTCCATGCGTCATCATTGTCCTTTTCTATCTTGGACCATTTCTTCCTGGTCATTTTTTGCTCGGACCATTTCTTCCTAGGCAGTATTTTCCTCTGACATTTCGTCTTAATATCATTTATTTAATGTTTCCATAGATAGTGATACATCAGATATATCATTATTATTCTTCACGTTATCAAAAATCTAGTGTAATGTAACATTTTTTGTGACGAGAGCTGAAAGAATATCATTACTACATACACTGCGTCTTCCCGTTTGCAGTGTGACGTCATTAAAATGACAAACACCTTGTTTTCTGACATATACCTTGGTACAAATACCTTTACAGAGAAGCAAATTCTCTCTGCTCCTATCTGTCTCTCTCTCCTTTTCTTATATAAATACGTCACCAGATGGGGTGACAGACTTTTTTAATATTTTCTCAAATAAAATATGTATTAATATTTATATATCAATATATATAAGTTATCTCTTTGCAAAAAGAGAAAGAAGCGTCTGTCGCCCCATCTGGTGACGTATTTATATAAGAAAAGGAAAGAGGGACAGATAGGAGAAGAGAGAAGGAGAGAATCTGCTACACCACAAAATTCATCTCCCTACACTCAAAACCTCGATGACGTTACAATGGAGTCAAATGCCGATCTTTTGCTCTTACTTATATATATACAGTAAGAATGCATAGCTAGGGATGTCTCGTGTACTCATTTGGTTCCGAAGGACACAATTAGTGTCCATTGAGGGTTCAAACTCATCAGGCAGAGCCAAGCCGTCATGAGCTGGACTCTTGAATTCTACAATTCACAATTAGTTTTTCCTTTTCTTGCCTCAAGAGCTTTAGGGTCAGGAAAGCTGGGATTTAATTCAGCAACCCTAAAAGCCTATACCTCAAAGGTGAGGTATATTTCAATGAATTAAAATACACATTTTATTGCAAATTTAAAGAGATATCAAAAAATGAAACAAACATTAACGAAACAATTAAAACATTAAAATAATACTCAAAATTAAGTGCACTATTAAGAGATGACATTGATTAAATTGTTATCATGGGTGTTTTCTTTCATAATTACATCATGTTGAAGTATTGAATTTTATCCACAATTTAATATTGAGTACCACAAATATGTTGATTAACCCTCGGTTGAAAATATTCAAAATTATAATATTTTTTGAAGTTTCTAACTACCTACGTTATTTCACACAAAACAATGAATAAGAAGGACAAGAAAACCAAATCATCTAACTTCTTGGTCATATTTTGACTATAAAAGCAATAACACTATGTAACAGGATTTTGCCCCTGGGCTGAAATTCCTAATTTGAGTCCCATTTTTTACGTAGATTCCAAAAATGCCACTCAAATATCGTCCGAAAAAAGGTTTGGACTTTATGGTCTTTTTTTTGAAAATCATGATTTTCATAATTTCTAATGGTTCAGACCCAGTTTATCTTCATGCAAAGTAAAAATAACTACAAATATCAGTAGTTTATTTTTTTAGTATGTCAATGCATTTCAATCAGTTTTTATAATTTCAATATCTTTCGTACTATTCAAAAATAGGGTTCATATTTCAAAAAGTTGATCATTTTTTAGTCTTCTATTAAGCGGCTATATTTTTTTTGTTTCAAGTTTATTAACTATAATTAATATATAAAATATTTTTTGTGTATGCCAATGCATTTCAGAACAGTTTTTTATAATTTCAATATCTGAGATGCAAGTAAAGAAAATATCAATTTAGTATGAACAAGTATTGATCAAATTATATAAAATAATAAATCATGGGTTGCGTTAACCCATATTATTGTGATTTGTTACGAGAAGAAAAAAACATTTGGCCTTTTTATTTGCAAGTTCTTTAAACAATTTGAATATTTGGAGAGTTACTGTATTTGGAAATGGGATTTAGATTATTTAAGACACTTTTTAGAATTCAATTAAGGAGCTTGCAAATAAAAGGCCAAATGGTTTTTTTTCTTCGTACGAATCACAATAATAGGGGTAACGCAACCTATTGATTTATTATTTATATAATTTGACCAATATTGTTTATACTTACTTGATATTTTCTTTACTTTCATCCCAGATATCGAATTATAAAAACGTTTCTGAAATGCATTGAATATACACAATATTAAAAATATTATTATAGTCAATAAACTTGAAACAAAAAATATAGCCGCTTAATTGAACAATAAAAAATTAAATATAAGCCTATTTTTCGAAAAGTACGAAAGATATTGAAATTATAAAAACTGATTTAAAATACATGTTTTCCGCTATGTACGAGTGACCTCTATAGACAGGTGATCGTTAGCACAGGTTTGATTGACCTCAGTCATGTAATTGTAAATTTAAAATATTTCTATGTATAGCTTGGCTATATATAACTATATATATATATATATATATATATATATATATAATATATATATATATATATATTATATATATATAAATATATATAGATATATATTATATAGATATATATATATATATATAGATTATATAATATATAAATTTATATATATATATATATATAAATTATAAATAAAATATAAATATATATATATATATATAATATATATATATAGTATTTTGTATCATTCTAATTTTATTTTAACCAGACAAAAAGGAGACAAAGTCAAATGATAGAAAAACGACTCATAGTCCATGAATACAGTAAACCAGTAAACTTTTTATTTTATATAACATGTAACGATGGATATTCAATTACTTTTACTCATTCTTTATTATGTCACTTTACATAAAAAACATTTATAATAACCTAATGCTGTGGCTTTATTTTATTGCCTCATTAGACAACTATTTTTGTTATGGCTTTATTATAGTTTTTGAATGACGTATTTAATTAATAATAACGAGGCATCCTTTTAAAAAGGATAATGAACATTTTTCCTACCTCTTGCAGAAATATTCCCTTTCTGTTACGAAATTGCCAAATTCTAATACTTTATTTTTATTGCCTTTTTTTTGCTATACAATAACAACAAAAAAATATACATATAGTTGGCTAAATAAATACCTTTTTCAGCCTATGTATTTTTGCTAATATATTGTTGTAATCCATTGAATATCATGGGAAAAGTAAGAAGTTATTTAGAACAGGGGGACAATTATTGTTTAAAATACTGTCAACACTAAATGAAAGGCTATGTGGATGGTCGCTTGTCCATTGATGTGGATTTAATTGCTCCAGTCATGATATTTTTAAAGATGAAGACCACGCAGCTGAGGTTGTGTTAGGCTTTTTTTATATTCTGTATAAAGCAGCTGATCATGTCAGTGAGTAGGAAATATAAACGTAGGGGAAAGGCATAGAGATATAAGACAAAAGAGAGATTATTGGATTTTTCAGAGGCATACGTCATATTGCCCAATATAAACAAATGTTTTATCTCTATGATCAACTTAAGTGAGGTAGTATCAATTACTTTGTTTATATTGAGCACAGGCGACAACTGACGATGTTTCTCTGCTTTTGAAGTGAATAAGCTCGCTATATCTTTATATCTCTATGATGTCAACAAGCACACAAATCACGATAGTCAATATAGTGGTATACTAGAGGTATAAAGCCCTAGAGGACTTATTGGATTCTTCAGTCTTTGTGTCCAATATAACAAATCTTTCTATCCCTATTGTCAATTTACGATGACATAGTATCGATTACTTTGTTTATAT
>CP045902.1:12875628-12895498 GCA_013387185.1 Caligus rogercresseyi
TTTTCTTTTGTTTTTGTGAATTCGATCATTGATTTCCGAAACATAATTTTTGGACATACAAATAAAAATTTTAGCAGCGATTTGTGGAATAATTTTTCAAAGGAATGGTCTTCTTCGCATTCTACTAAAATAATTTCCAAAGCGTAAGTATCATTTTCCAAAAGATTAATAAACGAAAGAAACAAAAATATTTTTTGAAGCAGGGGAAGAAATCAACTCTTTGAAAAACTTTTGAATTTGAATTTCTGAAAAAAATGCATAAACAAAGGAACACGTTAAAAAAAGAACATCAGAAGGACGAGTTAGCCCACCTCGATTAATTTGATTTAAAATTTACTTTCATCATCAATATTTTCTAAGGAGAATAATTTTACATCGAATTTTTTATTTAAAGCTGTCATTAAATTGTGGCAAGAATGACAGGCTATAGTTTTACAAAGGAATGCGCGATATAACCAGAACAAAAGTAAACTATAGATACGTCATTAATATATTTAAATGAATCTTTAAAAGTAAAATGTTTTAAATTGGAAAATATATCTAGAGAAGATGACTTAATCTTTTCATTTGTTGAATTTATATCCTCAGAAAAATGATATTCCAGATCTTTCAGTGAAATTTTGCCTAAACTTAAGATATTCTTCATTCGAAGGCATTTTTCTGAATCCAAATATTGGTGCACGCTTAATTCAATGTTCGGCCCACATCTTCTCTTATGGAGTCCAAACCGAGCTTCAATACAATCGGAATTGATGTGACCAAGAAGAACGTAATTGACATCAGTTTCTTCGAGCAAATCTTCAGCCAATTCGCATAAGCCTTTTGAAGTTGTTTAGCTGCTAAAAAAGTGTCACGAGTAAGAGACGCTCGAAAAAAGATCTTAGCGCTCATACAAAAATGGCTCCACTATAATATTTCATTATTTATTTTTGTAGACTCATCAAAGTACAACGATTGTAGATATGAATTTGTAACATGAATTTGTACATTTTAATTTCCTGTATAAAAAAAACGTCCCCACCACTGGTGAATATCTAACCCAGTAGAATTGGCCCTCCGTTTTTTTATGTTCCAACGTATTTATAAGACAAAAATATTCATTCCATTTAAAATTTGTGAATCAAATTAATATTAATAGAAATATTAACTCATGTTACTGTTATCAATATTGAGATAAATCCAAGCGTGCAAATATTATGTAGGACTTTATTGCTTTGGTGCATGTAAATTCAAGATAAAAATGTGTTGTTTGACCGTGGACTGCTGTTATCATTGACGTCTTTGGATCATTAATCTGGGGGCTATAAAAGGATGGCCATTCATTCAGCCATGATGTAAAGTCTCGCAAATATTCTAATTGGGAGGAATTAGAAGTAATGGCTCTTTTCCAAGGGTTTCTTTTATGAAACCTATTTGCAGAGAACGGTATTCATTATCATCCACCACGTCCATATTACCTCAAAAAAATTTGCCGTAACCATCCAATCTTTTTTTCTTCTTCACTCCCATAGTGACGTAAAGCGGCAATGGTAGACTCGTGAATAGACTGTTCGTCAGCTTAACAACGTTCATTTTTTCTAATGTACGGGGGTACAATACTCGTTCTGTGAGCTTATGAGCTATTTTAATGGTTGCCCTAATTCAAGATTGTATAGATTTACAATATGTGCCATATTTCCTTCTACTTTTTGGCCTCTGAAATTTGGACAGACAAAATGGCCACGAGACACAAAGTTATTATAGTTTTTCATAATGTGAACAGAATCAAACAATAAATACATTTTCCTATCCGGAGTCAGAGGATGATGAATAAAAGTATTGATGCTTCCATGGCATAATTCTATGGAATATGTTTTCTGATTCACTTTGTGGGCGTCACAAATGGTGGCTCGAACAATTAATCCAATTTCCGTTACAACTTTGATCACTTGATCAAAGATGATCTCTTTAATTGTTCCAGAATTCAAAGTTGAAACAGGCTGCATAACTATCATGTCATGATAAACTGAATGAAGGCTCTTATTCATGACACAAAATAGGGTCTTAGTTACTTGATCATCATCCACCCCATAAAAATACCAGCAAAATATTCAACTCGTTTTGTACAATATGTTTCGTCAAAAATTATACTAATATTTTTATCTCTATTTTGACTTAGAGCCTTGAAGCGAGCCTTTTAGGTAAGTTATGTAGAGTCAGCCAATCCAGTTTCTAAATTCAAAGATGAAGAAAGCTCCGTAAGGCGACGTATTGTAGGTAATGTGAGAACTTCTTTACGTAGATCTCTATAAAGACTCGTTGAGAAACCTTTCCAGGACATAGATAAGGCGTACAAGGCAGGACTATATCTCCGTTGTTGTGGACATTTAAACAACAAGGATAATTACTCAATCAAAAAGTTTAATTTCTTCTCTTTTGCTTCGTCCAAATGGGGCAAGATATTTGTCAAATGATTTAAAGCTGTGTTTAATTTATTTTCCAAGCTAAATAGTTGATTGGTGGAAGAGTTTGATGTCAATGAATTTAAGAAGGCCAAAATATTAAGAAGGGTGTCACATTTTGTAATATGATTGTTCTTGGTGATATGTCGAGATGATTAAAGATAGATCTCTATCTTTCACCCTGAAAAATACAACATAGCAGGGAATAAAGTCATCGTAGTTGTATGAATCAGTATTAATAAGAAAATACTGAGGAATAGTCTAGTTTTGATATGTGAAAAACATATATTTATAAATAAAGAAGGTTAATGAATGAAGTTTGGCTTACCGTATATGGATTGTCATTTCTTCATTAATCTTTAGACTGAAGTCTATTGACGGTCCTCCATGACTAAAGTTCATCTTGAAGAACACCAGCTCTTTATCTTTTTCATCATAATGTTCTTGAACGCCGCTCGGAAGGCAAGTCCTATCCATTTTAATTTGAAGCTCTTCGAGTGTTAAAATGAGTTGGCCTCTTCAAAAGCCTTAATCTTTTTTAAAATTCGCTCTTTTTTCATTAAGGAGTCGTGATGAGGAGGTTGAGTGGAGGAACACTTTGGAGGAGGCTTTTTTGAATAGTAGTGAGAAAGATTTGGAAAATTGGAAGGGACAGCATCTTTTTAATATCCTAAGACAAAGAGTTTTTCCAGATCTGTCTGAACGTGATGGATTAGAGTCAGTAGACTCTGGCTTATAATCGGAGGGCATGAAATGTACGTCACACAATGCAAAATGTCTTGAAGGTATCTGATTTTTTTGCGGAACAGCCTTGTCCAGAGTTGGCGTAGGGACTCATCCTTGGGGAACGTATGAAACCGTCTCTTTTTTCCCTCATTGCCCTTTGGTTTGTAGCCACTCTTGCAACCCGGAGCAACACAAACCTTCCCCATTGTCGTCTAGTTTGAAGATAAATAGGTAGTTCTAAAACGATTCCTCTACACACTTCCACTATTTCATTCACGCGGCAAATAAATAAATTAGTCGATCCCACTTTGTATTTGTGTTTTGAAAGGTTGAGTGACTTTACCATTCCTGATTGTTTTAGTATTCATTGATACAACACATAATTATATATAAGTAACCGATAATAAAAAGGAAAATTGCGTTTCATAAAACATAAATAAACATTATAGTTTAAATTATTTTCTTTTAAAGCCCATAAATTCTTATAACAAGTAAATAGCCATACATTATCAAATATCACAGATTAAAGATAAAATAGACTAAGTGATGAAACAATGAAACATAATCAATTTCCGTTCATATCTTCTTGAACTTTTTAAACTGTTTAATGATTGTTCTGAGCGATTTGGCATATTGTGGTGACAAGGATGGAAAATACTTCACGACTTCGGCTGCGTGGTTGATTGTACGCAAATAAAAACTGAATATTCCTTAATGATCTTGGTGAGGATATTGATTTCATGGTAGATAAACCTCAGCAGCACCCACAGGAGTCCCCATTAGGGGGATTTGTTATATGAGACGTTTTACTTGGGCAACGTTTCTCCCCTATCGACGTCTTCATATGACGTTCATGGCGCGTCGTCTTCGTCACAAGTCCGTCCTTCATCTCTTGATAGTGTAGAGGCTAAAGTAGGTATTACTTTGACAGGAATTACATACCTACCTTAAAAAGAAAAAAATCACAGCTTGGAGGAGGTCTAGTACTGCTCCAAAAAGTTTTACCCCGAATTTTTTTTAAAGTTTTTATGACCTCGTTTTAAAACCTGAACTGGATTGGCGCGAATATTTTACAGACTCTTATATTTTTAAAAACTTATGTTTGGCACAGATTTGTCAAATAGTGAAATATCTAAGCATTTGGAGGAATGGGGAGTACAGAGAATAATATGGGGCATTCAGCCTCTTTTTGACTCTAATAGCACCACGGACATTATTCATCAAAATATAAAAAGAAAACCTTTCTTTATATCGTTAATATATCAACCAGAAGAATTGGAAAATATTGCCCTGGAAACAAATATCTTAACATACAGAGACCTGGACTAAACAACTATTTTTCATACAGGAAGGTTTTATTTTCCCCTTATGAGGGGAGCCAAGAAACATATTCCTTAGACTCCCTGGCATTTTAAATTCTCCACCTATGAACCAAAATCGGGAGACGCGATGGAGATTGTCAAAAAGCACTTAGACAATTTTAAATTGCCTAAGGAATGGGCAAAAAGAGTAATGCAGTCATTGATGGCCATAAATGATGGGAAAAAGTTCACTGCACAGCTACAAATCTCCGCCAACTTACTTAGTTTCTCACAACATTGCAAGGACTGTAGAAGAATATATGTGAACATCAGACACGTTTTGTGTGATTGCCCATCATTGGCAATTATCAAAAGGTTCATTCATTTGAATTCTGGTTGTATTTCCGATTATGAAGATAGATATATAGAAGCGACTATTCTTTTTGGCTTCCCGACCAAAGGACAAGGCTATAAGATGAGGAAAGAGCTATTAGTTCATCTTTTAGTAATTGCAAGGCATACATCGCTAAGCAGCTTACAGAAGGAAAACTGATCGATGACAACGAACTAAGAGGAAAAATAATATCTGCCGCCGCTCGATACGCGGCTTTTTTCTCTGAGAATCCCAAAAGCGCAAAGTTAGCTCTGGAACCACGCAGCTGAAGTCGTGAAGTATTTTCCATCCTTGTCACCAAAATATGCAAAATCGATCAGAATAATAATTAAACAGTATAAAAAGTCCAAAATGATATGAATGAAAATTGATTATGTTTTATTGTTCATAACTTATATTATATGGAATTTTGTTATAAATCCTTGATATTTTAATATGTATGTCTATTTACGTTTTTAAGAATTTGTGGTCTTTAAAGGGAAAATAATTTTAAACTACAATGTTTATTTATGTTTTATTAAACACAATTTTTCTTTTTATTATAGGTTATTTATATATTTATACTTATAAAAAAAGAATTCCGTTCGTTCGTTCGTTTGTTAGTTAGTTCGTTCGTTTCCCTGTATCTCCCGAACAGTTCATTAGATCTTGACGAAATTTTCAGTGAATAGTTTTGAGAGCTCAGGGAGTGTTTTAGTGGGGTTGTCAACTCCCGGAAAATTCGTCATCGACATACTTATTTTATTCGCCAAAACGTTTTTTGCCGATTTTTTAAAATTTACAAGTTAGATTTTGCCCAAATTTTCTGTGGATAAGACTGAGGTACTAAGACGTGTTTTTGTTTTATTGAGTGTTTCCTGGAAAATTCGTTTTCTACATGATTACTTAAAAATATTTTTCTTTCTGTTCCTGTATGTCCCCCCAAATTTAAGTTTTGTGGAAAATAACAACACTTTTTTATATTGCAACATCGTGCTAATCAAATTTCAATAATGCCTAGAGATGGAGAGGGATGTCAATACCCAGCCTTAAGGAATACAAAACGAAAAAAATGGCAATGCGATGCAATAACGACTTTTTAAGGAACTACTTCTCATAAGAAAATAACATAGGCACTCTATGAAACGACTTAAAAATAACTTCTTATAACGATGTTTAAATTCCCAGCCTTAAGGAACAAAAAAACGGAAAAAATGGCAATCAAGACCCAGGACAACTTTTTAAGGAACTGATTTGAATATGAAAAATCACATGTGATGACATCACTAAAATTATTCATCTTCTTTTTACGATGTTTAAATACCCAGCCTTAAGGAATACAAAACGGAAAAAATGGCAATGAAGAGCTATGACAACTTTTTAAGGAACTGGTTTGAATATGAAAAGTCACATGCGATGATTTCACTGAATTTATTTGTGTGATTTGATTCCTTCTTTGTGTGATATTTAAATACCCAACCGTAAGGAATACAAAACGAAAAAATGGCTAGGAAGACCCAATGACAACTGTTGAAGGAACTGATTTAATATGAAAAGAAAAGCGATGACATCACTGAAATTATTCGTGTGATTTCATCATTTTACGATGTTTAAATACCCAGCCTTAAGGAATACAAAACGGAAAAAATGGCAAGGAAGACCCAATGACCACTGTTGAAGGAACTTATTTTAATATGAAAAGTCACATGCGATGACATCACTGAAATTATTCGTGTGATTTCTTCTTTTTACGATGTTGCAATACCCAGCCTTAAGGAATACAAATGGAAAAAATGGCAATGAAAACCCAATGATAACTTTTTAAGAAACTGATTTTAAAATGAAAAGTCACTTGCAATGACATCACGGAAATTATTCGTGTGATTTCTTCTTTGTGCAATGTTTAAATACCTTCCGTATGGAATACAAAACGAAAAAATGGCAAGGAAGACCCAATGACAACTGTTGAAGGAACTGATTTTAATATAAAATGTCACATGCGATGACATCACTGAAATTATTCGTGTGATTTCTTTATTTTTATGATGTTTAAATACCCAGCTTTAAGGAATACAAAACGGAAAAAATGGCAATGAAGACCCTATGACGACTTTTTAAATAATTATTGAAAATGAAAATCACACGCGATGACATCACTGAAATTATTTGTTTTATTTTTTTATTTTTACGATGTTTAAATACTCAGCCGTAAGGTATAAAAACGGAAAAAATGGCAATAAATACCCAATGTCAATTTTTTAAGGAACTGATTTTAATATGAAAAGTCACATACGATGATTTCACTGAAATTATTAGTTTGATTTCTTCTTTGTGCGATGTTTAAATATCTAGCCGTATGGAATACAAAACGGAAAAAATGGTAATGAAGACCCAATGACAACTGTTGAAGGAACTGATTTTAATATGAAGTGTCACATGCGATGACATCACTGAAATTGTTCGTGTGATTTCTTCTTTTTATGATGTTTAAATACCCAGCCTTAAGGAATACAAAACGGAAAAATGGCAATGAAGACCCTATGACGACTTTTCATAGAATTTATTTATTATGAAAAATCACACGCGATGACATCACTAAAATTATTGGTGTGATTTTTTTTCATCCAGACTATTGTCAAGTTGGAAAATCCGGGCAGCGCCGGTAATATTTGCTAGTACGTTATATATATTTAAAATAGAATATAGACCTTGCTGATGTAAAAAAAGGTAGATACCATGTGGACTGACTATCGTCCCTATCTTCTGAAAAAGTAAGAGCCTGTAAAATTCATAGAGATATAAGATATAAAGAGTTTATTCCCTGCAATAGCAGAGAAACAACGTTTAGCTGTATTCTGTGACCAATAAAAACAAAGTAATTTATACTACGTCATCGTAAGCTGATCATAGAGATAGATTCTACCTCTATGATCAGCTTACGATGACGTAGTACAAATTACTTTGTTTATATTGGACACAAAAATACAGATGAAGGGAATAAGCTCTCTATATATTTTTATCTCTATGGTAAAATCAGATATCTCCATTTGACGCGGCGAGAGTGGTTATAAATGAAAAAGGTGGAATGCCAACCATTTAACTGTCTTCTATGACCCCCAACCCTTCTCTCCCAGTACAAAGTTCTAAAAACAAATTTGTTGGCATTTTTTGAGCCATCTTGTTTCCTGTTTGTTATAACGTATACCCCAATGTACTGGTGGAAACATTTAATAATCATTGATACTTAGAGATAGTTTCCTAATGTTCGGATTTACGAATTATTCAATTTGATAGTCTTATAAAACGCAAACCTGCGTCATCACACAGCTTTACAAAGGTTGCACAAGAAAAACATGACACTATTAAAGCTTCCAACATGCAGAGCATCGAATTTTTCTAAAAGTTTTATAATAAGCACGAAATTCTGGTGGATGGAGTAGTGTCTATATTATTTTTACATCATCAACAATTATGAACTTATCGGAGATCTTAAATGTCCAACCAACTAAGCTTTCCAAATAGTGTTAAAACTTGTAATTCAATAACCAGCTAAAAAAGTAACATGGAAAGTTCACGAACCCAAAATGAATAATTGAATATGTGTTTTCCTTAAGCACAACCTAAAGTATTAGATCATTGAACCGTGCTCGACACCCAAATTTAAGGGCACAAATTTGGCTCTCGAGAGGAGAAGGTATACTTAGATCAATTTATTTCTATGTTGCCATGGACTTACTTAGAAGTCTTAGAAGACTGATTTTTTAAAACTATTTTTTTTTCAAGTAATGGGTCAGTTTTTAAAAATCATATATCCAATAATATATAAATAATACATAGCAAGAGGGATTGTGATAATAAAATCATAAACAAACACTTTAGTTTAAAATTAATCCTCTACGGCAAGACCCATCACATCATTAGAACATCAATGTCTAAATTTTATTAAATGGAAATGAGTGTGTGTGTGTAATCGTCTTTATTTCCCCAAGAAACATCCTAGCACTTCGGCTAGTCAGGGATGTCAGGAATTTAAAAAAAGTTATACAATGTATAAATATATATATAAATTATATAAATCGAACAAATACTAAAATATAAATATATAATTAAAAACAAAAGGCTTCTTCGAAGAAAAAAAAACCTTAAATTTAAATCAAAAATAAATAAAATATTTAAAAAAAACACTATCGTCTGCTATATAGGGGCACATTTTTCCAAAGACTTGGCAATTATATAGGCTTCCCTCATGGTTTTGGCGTTGCGAAGCTTAGGACTACTATTCCAAATAGCTGCAGCACTGGTGACAAATGTGGCCACCGACTTAGGGAGAGGAGATCGGATGAGGCCGGCAGTCCGAGAACGAGTCGATCTGACCCCACCTTGGGCACCGAATAAGATCTTGCCTACCGGGTTTCGGTCGCCATTGCTACCATCCCGGCTTGCAAAGCATTTCCAGGTTCCCATAGCCACAGCCCGAACTGATATCCCATTAAGGGATGGAAGTCCGGCCTTGTGGAGCAGATCATCGATCTGCATGTGAACGCTAGCCCTTACGCCAAGTAAAGACCTAGCTGCGTTGTTTATGGAAACCTGGATCGATCTTGCAGCCTTCGGTGGACCAGTTACGTCAGTTTTTAGTCGAGGTACATTGGTCACCGCGGCAGCGTAGCTGACTCGACCCAGCATAAGACCTTTGGCCAACTGTTGCAAATATACTCCGCGTGGGAGGTGGAACGAAAGACGACTAATCAGCGCCGCACACTGTTTTGCTGACTGCACCACATTGGCCTCATGGGGACTGGTGGAGAAAGCAGCGACGAACGTGACTCCAAGGAGCTCAATTGTCCTGGATGGCCTCACATCTAATCGATCTATTGGTATCGTAAAGGTTTTGACCTCAGAAGCCTTGGCACTACCACCAATGAGGAGCTGCGTCTTGGAGGCGTTCATTTTGAGACCATTCCCCGTCGCAAAACGATAGAACGCTTCTGCCCTTTCTGTTAGAAGTCTCCCGATGGTGGTGAGGTCGTTGGCCACAGCCCAAATGCAGGTGTCATCTGCGTATCCAGAGTTGTCTTCGTCATGGATGCCCAGACAGGCAGGCATATCTGCAACTAGGGTCAAGTAGAGCAGAGGGCCCAAGATGCTTCCCTGGCGAACACCAAACTTGACCGGTAGAAGGGAGGACTTCGCACCATTCCAGTCGACACATTGTCTACCTCCAGACATATAGGAGGAAAACCATTGTAATGGAGTTCCCCTGACCCCAAGTGCTTCAAGTTTGGGTAGCAGTTGATTTTTGTCGACAGTATCGAAGGCAGAAGACAGATCGAAGGCAAGAATACCAACAACCTTTCCATCCTGCTTACCACGAAGCCACTGCGCATGCGCTGAGGCAAGTGCCGCGTTTGTGGACCTCCCTTGCCGAAAGCCGAACTGGGTAGTGGGTAGCGCGTTTAGCTTAGCCAGGTGCTGCTCTAAATCTCTTTTTACCAATGTCTCGATAACCTTAGATATGGCTGGAAGGATAGATACAGGACGGTAAGAGGCTGGATCAGTGGATAACTTCCCTTTACCTTTGAAAACTGGGAAGACAATGCCCGTCTTGAAAGCGATGGGAACGATGCCAGAGGAAAGGGATACATTAACTACATGCGAAATAGGAGAAGCTAAGATATTAGAACCCTTTTTGAGGATGGATACTGGAATGCCATCCACTCCCATGGCCTCCGTGGGCTTCAATGAAGTAATAATCTTAGCTATCCTGCCAGCATTCGCAAAAGAGAAGTGGAATGACTCTGTCTTTTCAGGCCAGTCGGACATCAGGGGCGAGTATCACGACAAATAGAAATACTATTTTTAAACGGCATATAAAAACAACTTTTATAGCAGAGTTCCCTTAATGAGTTCATTTGAAATCCTCTTATATCTTCTAATAATGAGTCTCAAACAAGAATAGAAATTATAAGACCACTGAGAAAAAATTTGGTGATATCCATAGCGTCACTAACTTAGATTGTGAAATTTTCAGGGTTTCATATCTTGCAGCCGAAGAAACAGATATTGTTTTCAACGACTCGCTACGGATGAATGCATTGGAGTTTAGAGACACTTTGCAATGTGAGCTGTAAAACTAGCAAGTGCAGAGTTCAGAGCCTTGGCTTCAAGGGATGCCATTGTTGTCTTTAGAGATATGTATTATATAAGTCGATAAAAACTGAACCTCATATTCTATATAGGTAGATCACTAATATTAAGGACTAGCGAGGACCGTCACACATATTTGATGGAGACCCAAATAACTCTAAGGACTCGGTGCCTCCCTTAATCCTTTAGAATGGGCAGCTTTCCTGTTTCTTTGGCACTGAGTCCTTTGAGTTATTTGGGTGTCCATCAGATTTTTATTCTCAGATCCTCTCAAGTATAAATATATTTCAATTGTGATGAGGAATAAGATCCAAAAGAAAAGATGTTTGTAGATAAGTGAATTATCTGGGAAGAACTTATCCGGATACACTAACTGAAGAGTCTCCTCCTCTTACTGAGTAGATTCATTCATAAATGCACTTTCAATTGTCTCATTAATATGAAACCGGCTAATTCCTTTTTTATGTAACATTTTTCTTCCTCCCTTTTTATTATTATTTTCAACACATAATAAACTGATAATAATTTATCTCGGAATACCGAGTTGAGCACTTTTTACTAAACCAATAGAAAAAACTTAACAGTCCAAAAATAAACTTTGTTCAAAAACGGGGTAAGTGGCTAACCAAATATTTTTGAGGGGGCACTTCAAGAGGTCCCTAGAGGCCTTGCAAAAAATTTAGTTGCGAAAAAAATTCGCACATGTTTTATTTTACAAATTCAATTCTAAAGTTTTTTATTTTATGTATCAACTCCCTAGGGAGACCCCTAACCCCTCAAAAACGGCTTTGAATGGTTGTAAAAGGGACCTTTGAGTAGCTCTCCTGATGATAATTTGAAAAAAGATCTATTTTATTTGAACAGAGTGTCTCAGAAAAACGTTTCCTACAACTTTTAAAACCAAAAAAAAAAATGTTTGTTTAAAAAAACACAGAAAAATTTGAATTATGTTGTTTTTCGCCAATTACGTGAAATTTTCACTTGCAAATTACAAAAATGAAGTTTATGACATCTAAAGAATTTTTATTTGGTTGATATTATGTACTTTTAAGCCACCTATCATTCCCCAATAAGGACAAATGGGCAGTTAAAGTTTTTTGGGTTTTTGCTCAAAATAATGAGTTTTTTTGAAAAAATTCAAAGACCATTTATCTGTGATGATGAGAATTTGCATGAACTACACTTCATACTTTATAATATGGGTATATATCTGTCATATTTTTCACTCTAGGGCGGCAATAATTTTCACACTAAAAAACTGTTCTGCCTTTGCGTGAGATATGAGTACCTCAACTCTTGAGTACTAAAGACCCCTATTTTATTACCTCATCTCAATTGTATTTTTACTTAGAGTTCAAAAATGTATATTTGTATCTTGGTATGTATTTTTTCAAATAAATGGATAAATTGGCATTTTAATTTCAATGGCTATATCTGTATGTATATATGACGTATGACAGAGGAGCAAAAGCATGTCATACATTATTTTTTTGGCTCAATAATATCCCCCAATAAAAATACATCTCCATGCTGAATTGCAATTTGATCAATCTAGTGTTTAAGCTGCTACATCCACATGACATGACTTTTTAGGGTATTATATAGATAGTGGCATTCATTTTTTCTTTCTCCCTTTTTAATTTAAAGTTTGATCGCTCTTAAAATGTAGTTATTGAAGATACATACCAAAATGTAAATATCAAAATTCTTAAAAAGAGTAGCTCTTTGAAATATTTGAAATGAAAAAATACATTTGTTTATCGAAAACTGGAAATCCAACTTTCAATTGTTCTTTTCGAGCCCATTGTGGCCATAAAGACAATTATTTTTTGACCAATATAATCTCCAGATAGAAACACATCTCTGTGTCAAATTTCAACTCGATCCATCAAGTGGTTTGGCTATAACATACAAAATTGTCGCGTTTTTGTGTTCGTTCCTAGGGTATTATTATATAGATGATAAAAGCACGAAGATGGACAATTAGGGAAACCGTAGATGGTCGAACTTTATATTTCTCCTTAGTCACTACAAGCAAAGTTGAAAAAGATACAACCCGTAGAAATTAAAATTAGGTGCCGAGTTTGTATTTTTGACGTCTTTAACGTTGGTTGTTAGTTAGAAATTTATTACTGTTTACAATAGACAAACATATACAGATATACATAAACTAAAGTAAAGAACACAACCACACATTGGGGTATCTGTGTTACGACAGTAAAAGTAAAGTAATCATATTTATATATATATAAATTTCATTATAACATTTTTCATCTTTGTACATTTTAAAAACTTGATTATTTTTGTTTCCTCATCCTTCTCTTGCGAAACTAGGTGCCTTTCGTAGGACAAAGCGGGGCATTTGTAGATTAAATGATGAGCAGTCTGTGGTTCTTCCAAACAGAGATCACATATTTCACTCGTATTTTGGTATAACGTTGGTATACGAATATCAAAAAGGTGTCAGTTGCACAAGATTGACAAACTTTAAATAGCAAGAATCAAGAAACTTGCATTAGAGTCTATTCATCTATTTATATACATATTTTAGTTTACAATAGATCTCACTTCGTATTACTATAATTTGCAATCTCATAATTTGTCTCTTGTCCTATATATTGTTATAATTGTTTAATGTAAATGGGCATTTTTAGAGAGAACTTTTTTAATTGATTAGGAAAGGCGCAGGCAAGCCTCCGTGCTCACGCAACAAAAAGGGCTTCTATAAATCACCAAGAAATATCTAGAGTAAATATCGTGCATGCAAAAAAAATCTGGTCATTGCTTCTCCTCTTCCTGGTTTAGAGTGGCTCATGCCTTGTGTTTCCTTGCCTTGAAAGGAATATTTGCAGACTTTAGAGATAAAGGGGTGCCTGATCACAATGTGACATTTTTGTATTTACTTCTTTTCTGAGGTCAGGGTTAATCCTAGGATATTCTAGGCCCAATGCAAAGAACAATTATAGGGCCCTCGTAACTCAGACGCACATTTAAAATAACAATTATGCAAAGTTATGAGTCAAAAAGTCTCTGTTTGGCCATGGCTCTGGACAATTGTCCGTTGAATCAAGGTCCATCTTTATTTCTATATTACTCTTGTGTGATCATACGATTTTTGTCAAGCTGGTCATCCTAGGGTCAAAATTAGCCCACTTCTACGTAAGCTTTTAAATAAAGCAGAATCTTAGTTTTTTTAATCTAAAATATGTTTGAATGAAAAATCAACTTGTCACCCTTCCCAAAAAATCTAAATAACTGCGGTTTTCGCCTTTCAACAGTGAAGAAGGACTAAATTTCGTCTCCAATACAATTCACTCTAATTTGTAAATGCTTGTTGTGATTGTTTTCATTAATATTGAAGAAGTTTGACCTCAAGTCGTGGAATAGAGGATTGAACACTACTCCCAAGACCTGCAGACAGGAGGAAAAATTTGTGTTCGGAAATGCGGATGTCATTGTTTGAGTCTGCATAAGTGTACTAGCATTTTATACATTAGACTTTTTTTCATCAGAAAGGTCTTTATTCTATGTTAAATATATACAACGCACACACAAAATATATATATAAAAATAAATAACCGATAATAAAAAGGAAAATTGCGTTTCATAAAAACATAAATAAACATTCTAGTTTAAAATTATTTCCTTTTAAAGCCAATATGACGTCATTAAAAAGTAATCTCTCTTCGCAATATGGGCCAACCTTGTTTTTCAATAACCCTTTGTCTTGATGATGATTACTCCAAAAAAAGAATAAAGTAAGTTTTTCATATCTGAACTTTTTTTCATGACTCTCAGATATGAATGATTTGCAAGATGGGACAAAACACAAAATATGGATCCGCTCTCTTTATATAGTAGTATATGAATATTTTAACAGTTTTCTCTTCATGACTTATTTATTTATTTGTTTATAAAGCATTATTTACAGCCTTTGCAATAATAGAAGGGACCTATTTTTCCTTTCCTGTAAATATTATTGCGGTATTTGATATTTTAAATAAGGATTTATTTTTATCAGCAAAGTTTTTATTGAATTAAGATATTACATCAAACAATCTTATACTATGATTAAATAAAATACAGTTTTTAAAATAACATCAATAAACATTTTAGTATATAATAAATTCAAGACCTTAAATATTAAGCGACAAAAACGATTGAACGCTGAGAAGAACGCCAAAAACGTAATTGAGCTTATAAACGGAACGTCATATATTTATATATATATAAGAAATTGGATTTACAGAGGCATAGGTTTAATTATAATTATCCAACCCATGCCCTCTAGCCCCGCATGTCGATTGAGGCTTTTTGGATAGAAACCCACCGCCTACCGTAATTAGGTATGAGAGGAACCCTAATTTACAATATTATACACCCCAAACCCTCGGGTCTCGCCTGTTGATATAAGCTTTTATTTAGGGTTGAAACCCACCGCCAACTCTGGCTAGGTATAAAAGGAGTCCTTACTTTCAATATCATACACCCCAAGCCCTAGGGTCTCGCCTGCTGATATAGGCTTTTATTTAGGGTTGAAACCCACCGCCAACTCTGGCTATGTAAAAAGGAGTCCTTACTTTCAATCTCATACACCCCAAGCCCTCGGGTCTTGATTGTTGGTGATGCTCCCGGGTGCGAAAGGCTGTGGAGAGATTCGAAGGCGTTCCGTCTCATTTTTGAAGGGACAAAAGGGCGAGCTGTGCCAGTGGAGACGTCACATATTAACATTAACATAACATTAACGTCACATAAAAGCTGTTGAGAAGTGAATATAGACTCAGAAATAAGAAATGCATCCCTAAAGATACTCATTGTATTTGCTATCCATAACTATAATTGAATAAACTATTAAATTTCCCCGATTTATTTTGCCTATATGGTTCGACAGAATTGCATCCATGTGGATATAAATAAGCATTATAGCATTAAAGCTAGTCTATCGAAATTAAAGCTAGGATATTATCAATGAGGTAAACCAAAAAGTACCCTCCCCTCTCGGGAGTATTCGAACCTGCGCCCTCAACATTGAGTGCCGAAAACTCCTTAAAGCACACGGCTATTGCACTCCCATTTTTTTGCCTATATGGTTCGATAGAATTGCATCCGATAGGATATAATAAGCGTTATAGCATTAAAATTAGTCTATCGAACTAGGATCTTATCAATGAGGTAGACCTAAATGACCATCCCCTCTCGGGACTCGAACCTGCGCCCCCAACATTGAGAGTTGAACACGCCTAAACACGCACGGCTATCGAGCTCCCTTACACTCCCATTCCCTATTATTATCATTAATTCAATAAAGTAATAGCTCTTACACATGGAGAGAAAAAGAAATGTTTGTTTTGTTTAGCCATACCTGTCGATAAATGGATCATCACTCTAGGACGATAAGACAACCAAAAGAAATACTTTCCAACTGAAAAAATCATGCTTATTTGTGAGCTACCCAGAACGTCCGATAAAACATCCTTTGTCATAGACCACCAATGTCTTCGAATGTCAATGTCTTCGAATGTCGAAGGTGTTATTTGATTACTATGAAATAAGATATGATTCACTTTTTAGCCTAATACAGCTTAAACTTTAAATATGGAGTTTTAAAGAGGCAAGTTGGAAGGCATTATTAATACATTAGGGATTTTGCGTCAGGTTGTAAGCCACTATTTTCTTTTGTTTATCAAGATAAAGGAATAAACTTGCCGCATTGATCGTTAGTTGTTTTATATGAAGGTTCCAAGACATGACATTATTCAAGCCTATGCATGTGTGCAATATGTACAAATTGGAATGCAACTCGCCATAACTATAATTTTCATTGTTAAATTAAATGTCCTCCAATACCTTACTAATATATTATTCAACTAACCCATTGTCGAATGTTTGTTTTCTTGATTGGTGTACCTCAATGCATATGAAATATCTGTGTTTGTTGTGTTGAAGGTAGGATAAAGAGTAGTACGACTTGAAGTCGAGTTTTGAGTCCAAGAATGCATCGAATTAACGATCTTAGTTCATTCCCTAGATCTTCGGGAAGCCAAACGGGTAGTAACCATGTATCAATTCCTAAGAATTGCTGGGGTCTGCTTAAACCTGGAGGATGTTGATACAAGCATTTTTGAGCCATCATTCTCTTAAGACAAAAAACACACTCAGCCAACATGGGATAAGACGTCTCATCAATCGGCAATGAAATATCTATAAATAAATCATTTTCCGCAGAATTATTTATATTTATCATTGTTAAAGGTGTATGATGTATTTACTTTATATATGGATCCATTCAAGTAAATAAAAACTACCTACATATAGGTAAATGCACATTTCGTTAAGACTAGAAATCACGATAGGAGTGAAGCGGTTTTTAATATGTAAATAAGTGTGGAAAAGAACTATATAATTAGGAATTTCAAATATGCGTGTTTCGTGGTAGTAGGACTCTAGATCCAAGCGCACTCACAAGAATTATCGTACGCAAGACGACGACGCTATTTAAAAACCAGTGGAAGTGATGGGAATGATGATTCTCAATGAGAAGACAACAACAACAATGAAAAAAGAGGGAAACCATCACTACTGCCTCTGTTCCGTCTTATCTCAATAAAGAATCATTCAACCAGGGCTCAAGACGTCTCAAGACGTCATGTTCCGGAGGTTTCTTCTATCCTTTCTACTCCTACATTATATACATGGACTGTCTTCCCTCGAGGTTCTCGATAGTTTGGAGTCAGATTGCTTTGGGCGGAAGGACAAGGACCTGTTCTTGAGCTCTATTCCGGATTACTTTACGGCTCCGGCCTCCTTGCTTGAGACCTCCCCGGATCGCCTCTCTGGAGTCTTGCATGCAGTATTGTAAGGAGAATGATGGGTGTAGGGCGCTTAACTATGAGACGGAACTCTGTGTTCTCTTTTCCACATCGGCCTTCTCTATGAAACTGGTAAGACATGCCCGCTATTATATTCAAAAGGTTTTTAAAGGCTTGGAAGAACAGTTTTATAATTTGAAATGTCTCCTATAAATATAATTTTTTAATGTTCATTTATATATTAGCATTCACTGTATATAAAAAAAAAATGTTTTATAATATTTGTATAAACAATTATACTCAATTAAATATTAACTTTACGAAAAATATACAATTAATGGCTAATTTGATTAATTATTGTTCTTTAATCCGTTTTAAAAGACAAATATTTAGCCGTTTTGAATTCTTATTAACAATCAAAAAATGACTCAAACCCACATTCAAAAATTCTTACCTCCTTTCAGCCTTAATGTATTGTTACATTATTTATTTACAGTGACGTACGGTATATGTAGATGTCATACTTGAGATGGAGTCTACGACTCTACCGGTAGAGATCACGATCGTATCCTCTCCTAGGAGTGACTACAATCGTGATCTATATCAAAAGAATCATCAACTTGCTAAAAGAGATCAGTATTGTTATCTTGTATAGGAGGGGGGGACAGCTTTAATATTGAGATGGTATGCCGACGATGTACTTCAACTATTTTTATCATGTCCGATGTCAGAGAGTATCAATTTATTGTACAAAAAATTATTTCTTTTAAAAAGTCCATATTAAAAGTAATATCCCGAAAGTAAAATACAATATAGAACTGTGTTTTATGGGGGAAAACAGAGGATGTTGGGCGTTTAAATCAAACTTTTTATATCAGCACTTGAATCTCTAGGATGAAATATGAGAGCATTTTCTTTTTCGATTGTGAGAAACTTAGTCCATTGTATATTATAAGTATAAATGTGTAAGCGAATTTAAGATTTGAGGGCATTGATTTTATTACCTTTTATTATGGAAAGTAAATATCACCTCTATAATTACTACCATACTTTATACAAACGGTCACTCGTTCTGAGGCATTGTAGGTTTTAAAATCATAAAGCTATATCTTAAGGCATAAAAAAGCATTTTAGTCCATAATTTTTCAATTGTAGAAAAAATTTTTTTGTATTTTCTTTGTGCATTAAAATAATTTGCCTTTTGCTTTTTGACATTCTGTATATTCTTTTAGATATTATTGATTTTTGTTGTTTTCTTGGTGAAAGGCACGTTAATAGCTACAATATGACTGTCATTGAATAAATATTGCCGGTTTGCCAATAAACTACACGATATTCAAAAAGTAATTAGCTAAATTAATCTATTATACAAACTACTAAACAGAAATTTGTTTATTTAGTAATTTTTAATTAGTATTTTACTTTCGGATATATAGTTTTATATGCATCATTTAAAAGAAATATGTTTTTGGTACAATAAGATACGAAATAAGGATAGTCCATGATAGACCAAATATGATTCTTCAATATATCAACACGCATTTGCATTACGTAGTATTTATGTGGAAAAATGGTCAGTGAATATAAAAAAGATGTGATATTTTTTAACTATAAACAATACAGTTAACCTGGGATAGCAGCCTCTCAAGGAAATCTAAAAAAGCGATCGTTAGAGAGTGATGGCCGCTATCAAAGTAGTGTTTATATACTTTATTCTTCTGTTAGGAAAATGTGACTGGCCGCTAAGAACGATTTACTTTTTACAGAAGGATCATCGCTAACATGGTGTGACTCTATTTGATAATTGTAAGTTGTGGAACCTTAGGAACAAATAACGATATTTTGAATCTCCATATGATAACTTTTTAAATTAAATATTCAATGTGGGGGACCAAAATGCTCCACATTCTCACGCCGAACGACTCGGTAAACGGATGCATATGTCGCATTAGAGATGGAGATCCAGTAGAACGTTGCCTCTCCTAGGTAGATATTACGATCTTATCTCTCTAGGAGAGATAACGACTTAAATATGTTTACGATGTTGAACAACTATTTGTTTCATTTGCAATT
>CP045902.1:12905307-12922773 GCA_013387185.1 Caligus rogercresseyi
TTTAGTATACCAAAATATTAAAGCTGTTAATCCAAGCTTTCATTTGATATGTTTGGTGTTCTAAAAATCGCTATACTTTAAGAGATATAGCAAATTACGTAATCTCCCCAAAAATGATCTTTTGATATAAGAATATACGATTACCATTTGGTAAGGCTGTTAGTGTTACCTGGATAGCAAAAAAAAAGAGGGAAGAGAGGTGAGGCAAAATACTCTCTCCCTTCTCTTTTTTCTCTCCTACTAGAACCCTAGTAGGAGCTGTTATTTAAAAAAATGGTTGGTTTGCAAAAAATAACAAAGTCTCAATTGATCATAGCTGAATTTTGGAAAACTAGTTTTTTTTCAAAATAAGTATAATAACCAAAAGTTTTGCTTCAGAACGAAAACTTTGACACCAGTGGACGTCCGATTTCTAACAATGCTCAGAGATTTTTTATTTAGATACTTGTTTTCAGCATAAAAAAATGAACCATAATTGCTGGGTATAGTAAAAGAAACTAAAAAAGGTAATTTTTTTTTGGGAGGTTAATATACCATATATAAACCAATATATATATAAATAAAATTATATATATAAATATATATGTATATTAGGGTGTTCTTATTTTTCAAATGTTTGAAATGTTAGCCATTGAGGGATTTTCTGTTTCTTGGTGAATAAAAGAAGACGACATACAAAGTTTGAACAAAATCGGTCAACATTACGAGGTCGCGCAAAGAGGTCAAAGTTTTAAAAATTTAGTAAAAATATAGTTTTCCGCAAATTTCTTCAAAATGGTGGACGTTACAGACTTCAATAATAATTATAAATTTAAAGGAAATCTAATTTACTACCAGACGTATGTTTGATGTTTTTTAATAAAACAAAGTTTTCAGTAAAAACAAAGCAAGAAAGGGAGTGAGTATTGTTAGCTATTTCATAGCTTTTTTGTATCAATTAACTTCACTCGCCGTAGAAGATGACTTGTTCGCTTCAGAGTAAAATAGTACTTTTAAGTTAGTAAAACTTTAGATGATAAATCCAAAAATGACCTTGGTTGCATTCTATCAGTTCAGAATTCAGTACAATCTGAGTTTACATCATATGATTCAGAGCCTGTATTGACCTAAAGAAATCGATTATGAAAAAAATAAATAATAATGTGTTTCTTAGATTTGCGTCAAGGTATCCTCTCAAAATTTTACTTTGTCTCTGACGCATACATAATCCATTATATGCGTCATTTTGACGGCAAAATAGGCTTTTTTAATGTACAATATAACTCTCTACTTATTAAACTGACATGATTTAGTATACCAAAATATTAAAGCTGGTTAGCCAAGCTTTCATTTGATATGTTTGGTGTTCTAAAAATCGCTATACTTTAAGAGATATAAGCAAATACGTACTGTCCCCAAAAAATTGTCTTTTGATATGAGAATATACGATACCATCTGGTAATAGTGTTAGTGTTACTGGATAGAAAGAGAAGGGAGGGGGTATTTTTCCTCCTTCTCTCCCTTTTTTTCTTGCTATCAGGTAACACTACACTATACCAGATGGTAATCGTAATCGTAAATGTATATATACGTTGAACGGAATGCAAAAAAGTGATGGAACGCTCAACGGAACGCCAAAAAGCTGAACGCTCGCAAGCCTATATATATATATATATATATATATATATATTATATATATATTATATATATTATATAGATATATACAAATATATATATATATATATATATATTATATATATATATATATATATATAATATATATATATATATATAATATATAATATATCATATATATATATATATATATATTATAATATATATCTATATATATATATTATATATATATATATATATATCTATATATATATATATATATATATTGTGGTGTGTGTGTTGCGTGTGCGTGTGTGTGTAAAAATATAGCCCACAATCTCAAAAACGAAATAGTAATGGGCTTCACCATAAAAAACAACTAATAGTAGTATATATGCTAGCCAACACTCAAGCACCTTTGAAAGCCCTCTAAATTATTCATGAGTCATGACGTCATTTATTTTCAATATTATGTATTTTAGTGTGCACGCCCTGCGTAGTCCCTGCGCAAAAAATACCCATATTGTATTAGTGGACAGATAGCTATAAACTCCTAGGAGCTATGAGAGTCTTTCAGTCTGTAGGAGTTTTTACTAATATGTAAATAAATGTTTGTAAAAAAAACTGTTTGAAGGAAATATATAAAATTGCCTAAAAATATGGATTGATGTATTTTTTTCACTAAAAAGTAAAAGACGTTGAGCCATCGCTTTGGATGAACCACATACTTCTAAGTAGGATACTTATTTGATGAGAACTGAGTTGGCTTTTCCTCCCCTGCCTAACAAGCTCTTGACATTATTTGCTCATGAGTAGTAATTCTAAATTAATTATGAGAGCTGCAATAAGCAAAATACAATTAATAATAAAAAAGGATTTTTAGCTCCATTTAAAATAAAACAACAAGGAATTAGTGAGCTGTCAGATAGTATTTTTTTATTCAGTTTATGACTTATGTATGACTTGGTTTCATATAATTGAACCATATATGTAAATGAAAAAAAGCATCATGGAGATAATGATTCTGAAATGGGAGTGTGTTTGGATGAATATTTAATGAGGAAGATCATTTCATTCGTTGGCAAGGATTTGGTACAAGTTAGCGTTATTATTTTCTCTATTATTCAATTTCGTTTATTTTTTATTTCTTTTTATCTCCTGTCCTTGGAAAGAGTCACAATTTTTGAACTACCACTCACGTCTTTCCCTCAAATGGGCGTATATTTTTTCCCTTTATGGAGTCTTTTTCTATATATTTGTAACTTTGTCATTGATTAAATAGTGCTTCACTTTCAATGAATGAGAACACCACTACAAGGGGGAAATACATTGTTAATTTCAACTATCAATTATATTATTTGACGTGCAACAAGCTAGAATTAGTTTGTGACATGAGCTTATGATGTTACCATAGAGATATAAAGATATAGAGCTGATTCCTTTCAATAGCAGAGAAACATCGTCGTTCAGCTGTCGCCTGTGCCCAATATAAACAAGTAATTTTATACTACGTCATCGTAAGCTGATTATAGAGATAATTCTATCTCTATGATCAGCTTACGATGACGAGGTACAAATTACTTTTTTATTGGACACAAAAATACAGATGAATGGAATAAGCTCTCTTTTTTGTAACACGATGCTCACACTATAAACTCCTTTGTGCACTATTAGATAAATTTTAAATCTACCTAAGATTATCATGGTGGACACAATTATTATAAGTGAGTGCCTGATCAAAAACAACCTGAGTACGGCGGCCTTGCATCTGTGTTGAATACTTCTAACATGCTATAAAAATATACATCTTTTAGCGAAGATAATTGAACATGTTATTGATGCAGCTTTTGACATTAGAGTAAGACTAGGCCAAGGGTCGGTAACCCAAATGTTGAGAAATCCCAAAAAAGTCACCAAAAATTTAATTCAATAAATGACCTTCATATGGTGCACATTATGGTCCTATATATTTTCCTATCCCATCTTTTCCCCATTTTCTAACGTTTATGAAAAAGCTCCAGGGAGCCACAAAGACAGATCTAAAGAGCCGCGGGTTGCCGACTCATGGACTAGGCTATAAAATATGTGTGGCATAGTCTAGAAAACATGGTGTGAAGTGCTGAGAGAATGTGGCTTTTGGCTATTTTTTTATATCTTGAGGAGTGTCAGTCATTTTATTTCCACCCGAAGCTGACGATACTTAGTACATATATCAAAATTCAACTCTAGCTTATACCAGGAGAAGGGATGTTTTTAAAAGTGTCAATTATCCTTGGCCTCTAGATCCAAAGCATCCAGTGTGACAAATGCAGCCTCCACTCTCCAAAATGCATCCCTTCTTGAACAAAAAGTATAATAATCTTATAAACTCAATGTTCAACCACAAATGAAGGGTGTCCAGTAATTTTATCATTTTAAGCCCGCAAGATTAGGTCTACAAAGTAAAAAAAACCAATAGGGGGGAAAATGCTTCACTACAAAAAAGCTTTGCGACAAAACTACCCACGAGCAAAAGAAGAATGCTTCACTACAAAGAGCTTCGCGACTAAAATACCCACGAGAAAAGAAGAACGAGGAAAGGGACTGAGTATAAAAGAGCAAGTGAGGTAAATACCCACGACAAAAAAAGGCTATAAAAATGTCCACGACGAATCTACGCGGGATTAAATTACAGTAACCCCAATGAAGGGGTGCTTTATTTTATAATGTAAACTGTTTTTTTTTCTTTTCTTTCAACACATCAAGCTCATGAAAAAGATCCTTTGATCCTTAGATTTGAGTTCCTTAGTCCACTAAGTGGATCTAGACAGCCCAACAAACAACAACGTCCTTTGCACAATTTGATTAATTCATGCATTGAGTCTCTTTTTTATAATACAATTTATGCATAGCCACCAACTATAATATACCATATGAAGTGGCTGGGTTTTTAAATCGGCAATGGTAGGTCTCCATGGAGATGAGTGCCCTATTCTCATACAGAGAGAGAGAGAGAGAGAAATGGACACTCAACTCTCCATGACAACCACAATCCATGACACTTATAGGAAGGGGGGGGGGGGGGAATGGTCCTCCATAAGGAATAAATAATAGCCAGATTGCTATGTTTGCTGTGTACAAAAACCTATCATGTCGTTAGGGCATATACATACATAAACTTAGATATATCTACATAAATGTGCCACAGCAGTGACAAAGCATTTCTACCTTTATGAAATAAATAAAAAGAAGGTTAATTTTATTTAAAATTGTCAAAAACCCTTTTAACTCTGTTATCGTAAAAAACAGTATTAGGATGTTTTAAAAGTATATATACTCTTTTTTTACAAACGTTTGTATATGACCCTCTTTGTCATATAGCTATAGACCAGTTGAATGTCCTTAATTGCAAAAAGAATTACGACAAATTCATTCAAGGATGAGCTAAGGTTAATAATCATAGAAGCCACCGCTCGGTACTCTGCCCTGCAAATCAGGATCCTGAACGCAGATGATTGGCAATAGGCTGGAAATGTCCTAGGATTCCTGTCATTGAAGTCATTTTTAAGACAATACAGGCGTTTTTGTTCAGGAATCATAATTTTAATTTTATATTTAGGTCATTAATGGAAGAGTCACTTTAAAGGATTCGTCAAAATGTCATGGGGCCATTGAGAAGAGACAATTTGCGTGCTAAAAGAAGATATTTTCCCCTTTGATATTGATGTTGACAACAGTAGCGAGATGATTACATAATACCAACTGTTATTTTATTATTAACTCTTCTTTACCCCTCAACCAATCAGGTTCGAGAAAAAGGTCCAAAAACCAAACCAGTTTTTATTTTCTCCTCTTTTTAAAATGAGATATCATGAAAACCTTGGCAATTGAACAGCAATTCAATACATCAAAACATAATGAGTAAATTTTAACATTTTAATGATAATTTTTGTCACGTTATATTCCTTTGCTTTACACTAGGCACAAAAACGCAACTGAGTTTTGAGGCGACGGGCCACAGTTACGTTTAGAATAGATTTCATGGGAGTTATTTACTATCACCAGTCAAACCTGTCTATAGTGGTCACCTGTGCATGGCGATAACTCTACCCAAATATTCTCCACAGAAGAAAAAAATAGCTCTAAAACCTTCTGTGATATGCGGTCACCTGTCTCTAAGACCACTATAAACATATTTGACTGTGCTTTATAACGACAGACTATTACTTTGAGCTGAGTTGCCACACTTTCCTTCCCCAATGAAGAAAAACTAAGGTCCGATGTTCTTGATTAATCTAATTACCTAAAAACATGCAAAAAATAAATGAAGGAACCCGTGATTGTTGTTGTTGTGTATATAAACATAGTTCATAGAGTCATAATTGTAGCAGCACACTTACTTTGATTATGGTTTGTTTTCTTTTCTGTTTCCCCTCGTAGGGAAGGAACCACATAGATCTAGCTATAAATACACATAAATGGAGTATTGGAATCAAGGTATGTATAATAAGGTCTGGGCAATACAAGAACAAACATGTAATCCTAGCGGTATAACTAATCATTGATGTCACTGGAGAACAAATATATATATATATATATATATATCTATATAATATATATATATATATATATATATATATATATATATATATATATATATATATATATATATATATATATATATATATATATATATATATATATATATATATATATATATATATATATATATGCGTAGGAGACAGGGGGGTAAAATTCGGATGAGTTCTCAAATTCGGGTATTTAATTGAAGAAAAAATATTAAATTATAAAAGCGACCAGATTTTGAATTATAACCAAATAAATATAATGTAATGAATAGTATTTAATTACAATTAAGAAAACAATAATCTACACAACTTTCTTCTTGCGATTATTTTTTCACCGATTTTACAGTTCTTGTTAATATTCGGGCAAATTAAATGCTGCCCCCCCCCCAAACCAAACATCTCCCCTACGCTTATATATATATATATATATATATATATATATATATATATATATATATATATATATATATATATATATATATATATATATATATATATATATATATATATATATATATATATATATTTCTTTCTCCAGTGACGTCATTCAGTAGTCATACTGCTACATGTTTGTTTTTGTATTGCCCAGACCTTATTATACAGACCTTGATTGAAATACATAAATGGGATATATGAAACTGTGAATAAGCCTCAAAACCTATATTCATTAAAGCCAACGCATAAGCCAATAAATAGTCTATTTTTACCTCCGCCGAAGGAGGTATTGTTTTCACTGGCGTTTGTTGGTTGGTTGTTTGTTAGTTTGTTGGTTTGTCAGCAGGATAACTCAAAAGTGCAAAACGGATTTGGATGAAATTTTGTGGAGTTGTTGGATGTGCCAAAATGAAGAAGTGAATAAATTTTGGCATCTCTGAGTGCAGAATTAAGGCGCCAAATGAGCTAAATACTACTAAATTTTTCAAGTTAGCCTACTCTGCCAATAGATGTCGCTGTGCTGTAAAATTGGGTGCCGGGAGCGTCTTCCTCTCGGAATTTTCGTCTAGGGGAACCCTCCCCCGTCTCTCTACGCCTCCCCAGTCGTGAAAAATCCGCCTCGGAAGGCTCATGACGGCGGAGGATTGCACTCTCTGAGTGTATACAGGGTGGGCCGCTTAAGACGAGACACCTTCAAAACCGGTCTATAATATCTGTTTAATCCATTTTTTCCCCTTCAAATTTGGAGGTTGCGTTAACCAACATCCATTCTTTCACTTTATAAAATATATAAAGTAAACAAACTTGATAGTTTCATAATCATGGCGAATAGAGAGGAAAAAAGAGTTGCCATTCTTGCTCTTTCCGCGCAGGGACAAAATCCTTCCGAAATTAGTAAGAATCTAAGGGTTTCAAGGCAAACTGTTTATAGAACATTGGAGAGAGGTACAGCAACTGCACCTAAGAGGATGAGAACTAAGCCAGGAAGACCTACCGAGACTGTGGAGGCTGTTAAGATCGCCATCAACGAGAAGAATGCCAAAGCAACAGTAAGGGGGTGGCTCGTGAATTCAACATGCCAAGGACAACCATGAGACGGTTGGTGAAGGATGATCTTGGTCTTAAGAGCTTCAAAAGAACTCCAAGGCATGCCCTTAAGTCTACTGATAAGGAAAAGAGGGTTGCTGGAGCCAAAAAGTGCCTTAATCAACTGAAAAAAAAAACTAAAGAAGTTGTCATTTTACATCTTGATGAGACCCCCTTTTCTCTTGGCGAGATGGTAACCATGGACACTGGATTCTACATTGCTGAAGCTTGTGGAGATGCAGATGACACTACTGTCCACTATGGAAAGGAAAGGCACTTTGCCAACCTGCAAGTCATTGCTGTGGTTGGCTCTGATGGTCAGAAGTGTGACCTCATCTTCTTGGAGGATGGGCAGAGGCTCAATTCCTTCACATATGTGGAGTTTTTGAGAAGAAAAGTCTTCCCGTGGGCAAGAGCAACATATGGAGAATCATGGTGGCTTCAACATGATGGTGCAAGTTGTCATACATCTAAGTTTACCCAGCAATTCTTAAGAACTGAAGCACCTGGATTTTTCCCTAAGGAGGCATGGCCTCCTCACAGCCCAGATGCCGCACCTATGGACTACGCCATATTTGGGCGTTTAAAGAGCTCCCTTAGTGGGACTCATTTTAAGTCCAAACACCATCTTAAAACGGCCATCATGGATGCCTGAGCCAATTTGGACCAGACCTTCATTTCCAAGAGCTGCCGGAAGTTCAGGTCTAAATTGGAACGTATTATTGAACATGATGGAGGATGGATAGAATAAAATATTTATATCCCTTCATTATCTTGAAAAATGAATAATAATAAAAATTATTTGAACAAACCTTTCTCAAGTTATGGACATTGATATTATTAAAATTGAGTGTCTCGTCTTAAGCGGCCCACCCTGTATATGCCTCTAGTTATATATATATTTGAATTTTTACTTTCGACAAGTGACAAATATAACAACAAAAAGGGAAATAATTATCTTAATAAATATCGCATCTAGCCGAATAATTCTTTTTCTATTGTAAATATTGTAGAAACGGAAAAAACTATATACTTATGAAAGTATTTTTGATTATTACTGAAACTCAATAAACATAAGGTTCTTATATATGGCCTCTTTTACCATTATTTACTTATTTAAAGCATATATAGAAATAGGAGATATTATAATTTTAAGTATGTTCATAAATAAAATGAAGAATCAAAATCATTAAGAGCCTTATTAGTTTTTTTGATTTTCTAAACATGAAAAAAAATCTTCATAGATAAATTATATAGATTTAAAAGTTATGCAAAAACTACTTTTGGGCTTATAAGTGCATTGAACTATACTTTTTCTTCTCCAAAGAAAATACCGATAAACTTTTTTTTTGCCCGTCAACACATCATAAAATTATAATTTGTGGCGAATGATAATTTTAAAATTGTAAATAAATATTCATATTTTATGAATCAGAAATATATTTCTATCTTTATGAAGGAGCCTAACTCAAGAACTCTTAAAGGTTCTCCCTCATTTGCAGACACAAAATGGCAAGGATCTGCTATTTTTAGAAATAAAGGCAAACATTTGAAACGATGAATCCATGAGCGCTTTCCCCTTTTGTAATTACCATACAGTTATTGAAAAAATGTAAGAAGTATTTTTTTTGCAGTTTTTTTCTATGCTTTCGTTATGTATTTATTTTGCTTCTGTTGTTTTTTGCATTGTCAGCGTATGCTGCCATTTAAATGAATAAGTAATGGATCTTGCTAGATATAAATAATTTATTTATCTAAGCATTGTCAGTTCTATAACCTTCTCTTTATATATATATTTTTTTTTTCTCATGCAAGAAATCATATTTTAGTGTAAGATAGTGAAATTGAAAAACATGTGCTTAAAAAAAAAAAGTTGGCGTTCTGTTACAAATATCACTTCACTACCGACAACTGGAATGAACATCAATTACTCAGAGAGAATGAATCTACACTTTAAATACTCATAGTCTCTTTTCATACATCCATGACGTCATTGTTGAATCCTTTGAATGAACTTCTCCTTTTCCATTTATTAATATTCTTTGAATAAAGCCACTGCTCAAACATTTTATTTTTTGGTTTCATCATATCTGTCGATATATGGATCCTCACTCTGATTATCGGACGTAGAAGGATAAAGAACACAGTTTTTATGAGCTTTAAAAAAATCCTTTTATGAGTCAGCTTGCATAAACAACCATTTTTAAATCCTCACGAGGTTGTTGTGTTTATGTCCTCCTTCAATGATTAGTATCCCCCTTCTCTTCTTCGGCGTTCTAAATAATTAATGACCATATTTGTTTTTTCCCTGTCCGTACCAATCCCTTTACTACTCTCTAAAGAAATACCTCCCCCCCCCCCCTCCCTCCCTTCCCTCCAATAAGGCTAGAAGAAAGGCTGAGAAGAAAAAAGCTGAGGCCTAAAAAAATTATCGAAAATCCCTACCCAGGTAGAAAAGCAAATGCAAAATAATTTCTAGACTGAAGATCCCCATTGCTTTGGTCCCTTTCATAATATAATAGTAAAGTAAACTTGCTAGAATATATACTGAGACTGAGCTTCAGGATCTTTTTGATCACTTCATTATAGCCTTTTTATCAGTATGACGTCATCAATGTCCAATGTAACTAATTGTAAGTGTCGTTATTCTAGGTTTAATGACAAAACATGTGTTAAATTATTTGTTGTAATTATTTAAAAAAACATTGAATAACTAGAATGTTTATTGATATATTTATTTATATGTAATGTCTCTAATTCAATAAAGTTTCTTATTTAAAAACATTGAATATAAGGAAACAGAGATAAAACTGATGTAATTAAATATTCACCAATTATAAAGCACAAAACCCTAAAAACAAAAGACAGTCAAAGGTGTAAACACTATAAAAGAGAAACAGTTCCATATTTTTTGGAATCATCACATGTGTGTCATACTGAGAAGGCGTTCCACAGGGTCATGTTGCCGTCGTTGGACTCTCAGGGGGCTGGAGTTGGACGACTTGACATCACTTACTGCGTTCTAAACGGTGTACATTAAAACACTTTTTCACTTGTTGATGATTTTTATAGGAGCTAAATAGTTTTTTTTGTTTATTCTTAGGTAGATTACGACCAGCTGATACCGGATTGAGCTTCGGGGATGTGAGACGACTATCTAGCATAGAGATATAAAGATATAGAGAGCTATTCCCTTCAATAGCAGAGAAACATCATTCAGCTGTCGCCCAATATAAACAAAGCAATTTGTACTAGTAAGTTGATCATAGAAATAGAATATTTGTCTATATTGGACACAAAACGTATTCCTCTGAAGAATCCAATAAGCTCTTTATGTCTTCATATCTCTATGATATCTAGAAACTTAACCAACAATCGGGATGCGCATTATAATGAATAAAAGATGAAATAAAAATATTTTAAGCTAAGCAACTGGTGGAACTCATTTTCTAATTATGTAAAAAAAAAAATCGGTGAATGAATTAAAAATGGATAGATAAATATATCAACCATGTTTTTTTTTCAATATTCATTATTTATTCACATCTTTGAGGAAACAAATTTTTTCAGTTTTTTACAGTAAAATACATCTGTAAGGATGGGGGAGAGCAACTGTTAAAGGACATGAAACACATCATAAAAAATGCTTAATAAAATATAAAAATATACAAATCATATACCACGTAATAAAAACAATGTAAAAACGGAATGCGAACTAAAATAGGATGTTTAGGGAGAAGGTTGGGGACTAGAATTTACTATAAATCCTCTTTCATTAAAGTTTCTTAAAAGCAGCAGCTCCTTGTCAATCCAACTATCGAGACCAGTTGGGATCGCTCTGTTTGCAGACCGCACCGCGTAGATGAAGAGTAGGAGTCTTGTAATGATCAGCTCAATCTTATTAAAATTTTCATTTGAGGGGGATAGCATCACCAACCATTCATATGGAGATGGAAGTTTGGAATTCGTTTCTTATTCGCTCCGAAGCCAAATTTATAACACGCTTAATTTTTATACAGTTATAAAATAAATGGCATGATGTCTCCGTTTCTTCGCAACAGAAATTGCAGTTCCTTTCATCTCTGTTCTCCCTTGATTTATTGGTGAACAGAGAAGATGTCGACATTCTGTATCGGAACCATTTTTCTTTTCTACTTGTGAGGGTATACCCAAGAGTTTTTTCGATCCCCTGATAATCTCCCCGCTGTCATTACATCCAAAACGTTGAAGTCTTTTTTCACCAGATCTACCGATGTTTTTTAATGAGACTTTGTTAATTGAATAGTAATGCTTTTATGGGAGACATAATATATCAACCATGTTCAACATTCCTCTTGTTGAAAGACTGTTGATCTGATTGAGATTCTACTCTGAACCTATTTTTAATGGAAAGCATAAATTTGGCTACCCTCCAAAGAAACTCGGCAAATATAAATTGCGGCCTGGCGGGGGTGCTATTTTAAAGTACATGCAGAAGCACCAAAATTATATTTTTACTTTGGTTGTACAATGATTTTACTTAAAAGAAAGCTGTGTTTGTGTTGAGAATTTTGATATACATAACATAAAAATCCAATGACTATGGAAGAATTTATCGCCTTTTAATTATAAAATGAGTTTGGGGTTTTGGGCGTTGTCCAGAACTTTGAGTGCTCCTAAAATGACCCTTTAAGCTTTCTGAAACTTTGGAGGCACACTATATTGCCTAATAGTTCTACCAAAAATGATTCAATTCTGCAGTGGTGATGTCGTGAGGCGAATCCAGTCGACATGGATATTTTTTGCCTATTTAATTTGATAGAATCGCATCTGTTATCCATGGAATTTTTCAATATCACCCTACAAATGTCTAAAGCAGGGATGCCATGGTGAAATCGGTCTGATTGTTTTCAAGTGGAACCTCAGGGGGCCAAATTACCGGTACATTTTGGGCCAGGCAACACTAAACAAACAACAAAAGTAGATTTAAATGTGTTGATATTGTATCATAGTATTATTTATTAATAAAAACACTTCTCAACCACTGATGTAACTGCCAAATGAGATGTCCATTCGGGCCGTTCCGGCCCGCGGGCCATCACCATTGCACCACTGGTTTAAAGAATCACTGGCTTGTCAAATCTAACACTCTACCTTTTTAATATCTGGTCTTTTTAATATATTTTATGACATTGTCATTGAGACTACTTTACTATCTCTTTTATCCGAGTTCTGAGTGCTCGACATAAAAGGATTTAACATTATTGTGGCTCAAGTTTCGAATTACTGAAGCACGAAGCCCTATAAGTTTTTATAGATATTTTAGACTTCATATAATAATATGAGGAATAAAGGAGCTCGACAGCCGTGCGTGTTAAGGCGTGTTCAACTCTCAATGTTGGGGGCGCAGGTTCGAATGCTCCCCGAGAGGGGTGTCATTTTTGGTCTACCTCATTGATAAGATCCTAGGTTCGATAGACTAATTTTAATGCTATTATGCTTATTTATATCCAGAAGAATGCAATTCTATCGAATCATATAGGCAAAAAAAAAATCTGAATTCCTAGTCCTCATTTAAAAATATATGGATTTGGATTATTTAAGTGTTTTATTGAGGATGTCTCTATGCCCTTTTCACAAATGCATCACAAGACATTATTAATTTATTGATTTGAATCCTCAATTTGATTTATTGTTATACGTCTTAGAGTCATTTATCTATTTATCGTTAAATAATAAACATTAATTCTAACCCTGAGTGTCAGAAAGTGAGTGTATTTAAAACATTATAGTATAGTCAATATATGATAGTTCTTCAATGATTCTACATGATCTGCATGGAGTCCAATAGGAAAGATGATTAATATGATAAAGACACATGTTCCCTAACACCTATCCAACAGTCACAATTGAATGTTTTTTGTTCATTTTGTCAGCCATTTTTATTATGATTTCGACTTCTTTTCTTTCCACCAATTAGGTTCGAGTATCTAAGTAAGATGACAAAATGGGACATTTTTCTCAATCCTGATTGGTTGAAAAAAAGAAGAGCGAATATTAATAATCAAGCAGATGGCTTATACAATAAGGCATCGCTTTAACTCACGAAATACATCTCAAGCCAAAGAAATCCGTAGAGATAGACGATTGTGTTTATTTAAACGTGATTGGTTGAAAGAAGGGGAGAAAATATATAATAAATAATAAAACAGTTTGTATTATGCTACAAGGTATCACTTCACTTGTAGCAGCTGTTCATGTGTGAACATCAATTCAGAGAGAAGAAAATTATCCTTAAGATAACTATTCTTATAGGCCTATATCCATGCCATTAGTGAATTCCTTACTTGAACTCCTTCAATATCTTAAATGATTAATATAAATTGGATCACATGACTACTCAAATCAGGGAAATCCCGGATTTAGGAGCGCCAACGTGGAAATGGGCTGGCGATATAATTAAATATGTGCCTGAAAGATCGAAGCTCTACATAAACACTATCAAAATGATTTTAAGAAGACATCGTGCATTTTTAACCATACAATAAATGATTTGTCCTTTTATATAAGATAATTCTGCAGGGCAGTAAATACGAGCTACAATGTTCATTTATGTATTTTCGCAACTACCCTGAATGGTTTTACTCTGTTTCTGTATATAATTTTAGTGTATTTTATTTTACACTGTATAGAATTTACAGTTTACCGAATAAAATGTTTTTAACCGAAAAAAAATCATGGGAATAATAATGCTTATTTGATTTCCTCATATATATGCCATAATGTATCTTTACTCTGACTCTTACCACGATACCTTTTCCCTATCCCTTAGTATCCTTTATATTATCCCTCCGGCTTGAAAAAACCTCATTTTACGAAGGAAATAATTCAAAAATAGGGCGGGTAAAAGTCGTCATCTCTTTTTCCCTCTTCACCTCACTTCTGTGCGAAGTTTTATTTACCTTTTTACCTCTTTCACTCTCTCTCTCTATTCCCCTCCGTGCTTTTTTTCCTTCTTCGCTTCTCTTCACCACAACTTTAGTAGTTACATTAGTTGCAATAAGTTTGAGCTCCTTTCAGGGCTTTTGTTGTGTGTGTGAGTGTGTCTGTGGTCCTAAGAAAAGTATCAATATAAATAAGATATACGAATAAAGTGATAAAACGTTTGATTAGAAGAAAAAGTAACAACCATGATGACTTCCTTGGGACTTTGGATCTTGTTGGACTAAGTACGCAATGCACTTAAATTGACTGTCTATAGAAACAATACGATTAAATGCATTTTTTGTTTGTTTATAGTCCTCTTCTTCTTTTAACCTTTAAAGTGCATTATTTTAGCTATGGAAATCGATATTGCTGATTATTTTTATCGTTATTGCAGCCTTCCTTACTTGTGTTCGATAAACAAGGTCCCTTTCGAAGGCTGGTTTTTGTTTCGCTCATGACTGTTTTTAAATAAATTCACTCAACTGTCTGAGTGAGATAATCAAAATAAAAGCTTTCATGGTTTTATTTACTTAGTATTATTTAAACTATTAAAAATATATTCCTTAAAATTAATAAAAAAGTAGTAAAATAAGTGAAATCAAATCGAGAAAAATTATATGAAAGCCGATGGTTTACAATATACATTATATACATTAAACATTTGTGCAGGCATTGTAGGTTTGAATTATCACAATGGAGTCGAACGTTAAATAGTGATTGAATTATATAATACGAATCAAGCAGTGTTGCTGTTAGTAGGTGCAAAATACATAAGTGAATTAAAAAGTCTCAAATACCCACAATTTATAAACTATTTTGCTGTTTTATACGATGTCAAAACGTATACAAACCGATTTTAAGGTATGAAGAGCTGATATTCTTTTTTAATTTAGATATTTAATATGTATTTCGTTAGAATTAAGTTCACGTATATAAGCCCTAATAATAAACATGAAGGCTTTAACATTAATCAATAACCATAAGTGGGATCTATGAATGTATTTATTTTATATAATAAACCTTTTTAGTGCATGTTTTTATAATCAAAATGCAAATTTGTATAATGATTTTTGATATTTAATATCCTCTCATCAACGAGGTCTAGTTTAATAGTCATAATAAAACACCAAATGGTATTCAATACTGATAAAAAAAAGGGTGCTTTCAAACGATATATATATTTTTAAACATATATATGTTCATGCAGTTATTTCCGACAGATAATATTATTTTTGATATATTCATAAAATATAACTAAAAACTCACATCAGAGTTTTATAGAGGGGGTAATTATATATTTTTTGTTTGCACTAAGGCGTGTTCAACTCTCAATGTTGAGGGCGCAGGTTCAAATACTCCCTAGAGGGGATGGTCGTTTTTGGTCTACCTCATTGATAAGATCCTAGGTTCGAGTGAATAATTTACACGCTAGTATGCGTATTTATATCCTGTCGGATACTGCAATTCTGTTGAACCATATAGGCAAAAAAAACCGAATAAAATATTTTAACCGGAAAAAAAATCGAGTGGTAGATTAAGGATGTGTAATTAAACGTACTTGATGATTTCAGCTACATACCTAGAAAGACATACATTCATGGTTCTCAGTTGGTCAATAGGTTTCCTTTGCCCACGAGTCATTTGGAAATATTAGGCCTATTTTAATGCTATAAAGCTTATTTATATGTTCAGTCGGATGCTAGTCTATGAAGCCTCAATGGTAGGATAGCAAAAAGGTTTTTTCCGCAACTCACTAATGAACATGATTTTTTTCGTTTGATAAAAGGAATTCCTCATTTTTTCTACGTTCGATAGTCCGAGTGATGATCCATTTATCGACAGGTATGAGCAAGCTAAATAATCCTTTATACTGCATCTCAGTATTAGGAGTTTCTTTATTCAATTAATATGTGGAATTGGTGCATTCCATTCAAAGGATCGACAATGACATGTAATCCATGAGGAGTAAATAAATATAACACATGGGCTGAAAGTCCCGGGCCTAACAAAGAAAACACAATTTTTTTGTTCAAAATAAGCTTATTCATCAACGTAATCTCCATCAAGAGCAAAGCAATCATTCCGCTCATACATTTCAATGCCACTTTTGCAAAACGATCTATCTTTTGCCCCTAATAGGCCTCAGTGTCAGAGACAACCCCTTCATTCGTGCAAAATTTCTTACCTCGAGCATTTTTTCAGGTCTGCGAACAGCCCTGTACTCACAGGGAGTCAATCTGGCGAAAACTGGGTATGTGGGAGCAACTCGAAGTTAAATTCACGCCATTGTTTGGATTGATTTGTGACACGGTGCGTTGTCTTGATGAAACAAAACATATTTGCCATATGCGGTCGCTTCTTTGCAATTTCTGCCTTCAAACGCTCCAATAACACTACAGAATATTCACTGTTGATTGTATATCCTTTCTCAAGATATTCAATGAATATTACACCACGCACATCCCAAAATACCGAGGCCATAACCTTTCCAGCCGATTGTTGTGCTTTCGGGCGCTTTGGACGAGGCTCACCAGTTGCTTTCCACTCCGATGACGATCGTTTTGATTCCGGAGTGAATTGATGGATCCATATTCATCCATTGTCACATATCGACGCAAAAATTCCGGTTTGTTACGTTTAAACATGGCCAAACACTGCTCAGAATCCTAAACACGTTTCTGTTTTTGGTCAACAAAAGCAAACGCGGCACCCGCTTTGAAACAGAGCTTTCTCATATTCAAATGCTCATGCAATATAAAGCCAACACGTTCTTTTGATATCTTTACGATGTTAGCTAACTCACACAACTTCATTTTTC
>CP045902.1:12922873-12937142 GCA_013387185.1 Caligus rogercresseyi
ATAGGAAAATTTATTAATACAGACCTTACCAAAAATCCAATAATAAGTTTTAAAATAGTTGAAAGAAAAATAAATATCTTATGTTTGCTGCAGGTCTCATTACATGGGGGTAAGATGCTTTAACCAAATCCAGTTTTTACAATCATTTAGTTTTTTATGACGCAACTTCGCGAGGGGGTAAAGTTTGATATTTATTATTAGATTTCTATAATACCCCATAAATATATATATTCTAGGAATGGAAAAGGATTAAGTCAAAGAGCCTGAAGTGTTTTATGATCGTCATAAAAAGCCAAGAAGAAATTAAATACAAGAAGATATAGGCAATTTTTTATAACGTAATCATGCTTTAGAGTCATGATTATTCTTATGCACATATCTTGGAGCGTCGTTTAGGAGGAAATAATGGATGCCATGAGTAAACAATTGGCATAGCTTAAGAATTAAGACATAAGTAATTGTGGAGAATCGCTTATTTCATTGAAATATTAAAGCCATATGCAATTCTTATTATCAAACACCCATTTCATTGAACTTGTCATAACCGGAAATATCTTTATTATCGGTATCGGTATCCGTTAATACTCATCACTTTGTAAAACCTTATTTCTAACATAGAAAACTTATTAAAGCATCAGTTCTAGGTTTAGTAAGAAATTTAAATATATTTTCGGTCCTCTAAGTTTGCCAATTTTGGGAAAACATGATCGGGTTGGACGTAAAATAGGTGAAAGAATTAATCGTTTTTTGTTTGTTAATCAGTACTATAAAGATGTAGGAAAGTCTAATAAGAATCTAGCGCCACCTACTGATGACGGGTTGAATCTTTCACGAATCATAATCATTTTTTTAAATTCACAAATCAGAAAGTATACGTCAATAAAATATAAATCAAATTGTATATAAAAATCGATGATAATGGTTGAATTTTTCACGAATCATTAACAAAGATTTTATATCTAAAGGATTGATAACAAATGGGATATTACTTTCATTAATAAAATAAAATCCAATGTAATAATTCCAATGATTTTAATCTTATAAACTCAGGCAAAAAACTCATTATTTAATTGTTTTGTTAGTGTTTAGTGCAATATGAGTATCCAAAAGTTAATATTATATATAAATATTTCAAAACAATCATCCTTTTTATAGTTTTAATGAAGTTCAATGTCTTTCTATAAAAAAATAGCCACCATAAAAGTATATTGACCACTAGGTACGCCCATATTGCCAAGTGAGCTGACTTTTCTACTACTGGTGATTTTCAATGACGTCACACGACAAGCGGGAGGAAAACATTTTGTAATGCGTTTATTCCCGCTTACATCACAAAAATCCATTGCTACAATAGATTTTGGATGACGTTATAATAGTAATAATAAGATTTATGGCATTTCACTATATATGAAAATATGAATAACATATACCCGGTATTCTATCACAAATACAACATTGTCATCGTTATATATATTATACTGCTTCGGCCCTCTACATTCTTTATGATTCCTTTGTTCATAAGGGTGACAAATACTTACTTGCAGCAGAGCGAGGTAAGCAATCATGACGTTATCAAAGGTCACCTTAGAGTTCACCCACTGCCCATTGGTTTGATTCAGACAAACTGTTTTATTAGGAATGATTTCATTGCTATATCTTTCCCCGCTTTTCTTATCGATACACTTGAAAAACGTTCCCATGAGAGATTCACTCCAATGATGGCAAAAATGAGCCAGAAGACAATGCAGACGAGGAGAACATTAAAGATGGAGGGTAAGGCTCCGATGAGGGCATTCACGACGACCTTCATGCCTTCCATTTTGCCATGGCCCGCAGTGGCCTCAGGGCTCGAAGGGTCCGCATGGTTTTGAAAATGGGAATGTTGACTGCACCCAGGAGACTGGCGATAAAGTTGATGAGGGACACGGTCACGATGACAAAGTCCAGCCAGCACCAGGCGTTGCTGAAGTACAGACGGGTCCCATGGCGAAGAGCTTGAGGGCTGTCTCAAGGAAGAAGACCACGGTGAGTATGCGATCCAGGTAGTAGAGACAGTCGATTAAAACGGGACGCGTCTCAAACCATATGTCCTCCAGGGTCATGACGAAACTGCTTAGCAGAATAAGCCCAAGGACAACACCCTCGAAATACTCGTTTTCAATTAATCTGAAATATGATATTTGAAAGTATTTTGGTAGATATTAATTCGAAGGATCTTATGGATAATTTAATTAGTTATCATGGTTCTATACCATACATGCGCAAACTAAGGCCCGTGGGCCGTATACGGCCCGCGAGCTTGTCCAGAAAATAAAATAAATTGTTTCATAAATCATTCATTACGTCTTGTCCATACAATACCGCGTTTCACCAATATATCGCGCTGACATTTAGGCCGCGCCTTACTCTTTATTTTTCTTTTGAACTTTCTCTTTGCCATTTGAGCCCTTCTGTAAAAAATAGCGGACCAAAGAAAAGGAAAGTGGACAATCAATGTACTGCTCTGGCTCCTTTTTCAAATTTGATAACCCATAGTGGCCTGCAAGTCAAAAAGTCTGCCCATCCGGTTCTATACAATTGAATTCCTTGTTCGAAATATTTGTCGAGACAAAATCCAGTATCCCCTATATCAAAATTGTCTATTTTTCTACAGTCCTTGTTATAAATCCTTGAATAATATCATTTATGTTTAGTAATGATAGAAAAAGTCCATGGGTATGTGACCAAATTTAAAATATCCCTTACAAAATCTGCGTCAAATTTCTTAAATGCAACTTTATATTTAAAAAAGTTCCATTTGAAATTAGATTTACATGATTGTTTTCATCTTTAAACATAAATTTGTCATTTTTCTAACTTTTTCATGATTTACCTGGTTTTTTTCTGTTAAAACATTTTATTCGGTAATCGGTAAAAAATTTATATTGTGTAAAAATAAAATACATTAAAACTATATACAGGAAACAGAGTAAAACTATTCAGAGAAAGTTGCAAAATACAGAAAAACAGGGCAGTTTTGAGAGTAAAACTATTCAGGGCAGTTGCGAGGATTTTCTACTTTTTTGCCTATTTGGTTCGAAAGAATTGCGTCCGACAGGATATACATAAGCATTATAGCATTAAAATAGTCTATCGAAGCTAGGATTCATCAATGAGGTAGACCAAAAATGACCATCGCCTCTCGGGATTCGAACTTGCGCCCCCTACTTTGAGAGTTGAACACGCCTTAACGCACACGGCTATCGCACTACTTTTTTTCAACATTTGTACATGAAGCCAGAATATTTTTGAAAGACAAGTTTAATCATTTATCTCTATCTACTCATAGCTTGAATACAGAGAAAGAAAATTGTAACTTGGAAAAAGTTTTAATAAAATATTGGGGATTAGATATTGTTTTCAACAAGTTATTTTCTTCTTGTATTGTTTGAGTTTCAGTTGTTATTATAAACGTTTGCTGAAAACGTTAATGAGTTTTTTAATGAGCAAAAACAATATTTCATTTTTTCCTCACATATTTTTTTGTTGTGCGAAATTCTGAAATTGACCATTTTACCTCATAGCTACAAGCCTTTGTTGACTCCAGGCTCCCAAAAGGGACAATTAGGATCTCCAAGTGGAATGATGCGATACACAAAGGGTGGACAGCAGTCATCCACTTCCAGGGTCTCCAGGGATCATAAAAGACTTCATCGTGGTCCTTGTCCTGAGACTTATAAACGCCGGACTGCTGATCGATGCGAACGTAGCTCTGAGTCTCCCTTGGACCTCCTCCGTTCCGGTTATATGGCCATGGTCTTATGACCCGCAAAGCCATTACCATTTGTTTCCTGAAAGGATGAAGGAATGAAATTACACATTTCAAATTCTAATGAAAGTCTCATGTCAAACAAGGAAATTTATTATTTTGTTAATAATTATGATTATGTGATCTTTGAATTCCCGATTAGTTTGACTAGCTACTTAGGATGTTGGCAAGGACGTAATAATGTCCACTTATTTCTTGAAAATGACCAAAGATAGGCAACAAACGGATCTTTACGGCTCCGAACCTCCAAACCATAAGACGGGTCCGTACCACTATTTCCAAATCTTTTTATGTATCCAAATTCATTACTAATTTGATTTAGGCTAAGAATTGTCTGACAATCAGAAATATTAATAAAATGTTGTTAACATGAAAAACATGATTTGAAAGATAATCATAAAATGAAAATTACGTATCTTTGAATACTTAGTTATCCATCTCTATCACATTATTTTTTTCATTCAACAGTTCAATTTTATGATATGTACAACAGAATACATAAAAAACCTAAGATAATGTATGAAAAAAAACAAATATTTTAATTTACAATTTTATCTTAGGGGTTGAACTAAAAGCACTATTTTTAAACAATAAATACAATTCAAAAAATCCATTGACATACGTGCTAAAAGATATTAAAATAGATTTTGAGCTCTAAAATGACAATATTTGCAATTCTTAAAATTCTTCATTATTGTAGACAATGTCTTCCGGTGGATGGAAGCAAAGAGAAGGGAAGTATACATATTGTTTGATTATCTCAAGTCAGATTTTTACTTGCCGTCGTAAATTTGATTGATTCCATGTTTATCATGTAAATACATTGAGTCATTAATTTGCCCTTGCATTGTCCGAGAGCTATCTAAAACCTATTTGAACAAATTGAAATTTATTGCTTCATTCCTTGTCCATCAGTGAATATGCACAAGGGATGACTGATAAATAGATTCTTATCTCTAAGTAGACTTATTTTGACGTGTGCAAAAATAGCTTTGAACGGGCGTGCTTCAATGTTTCTTTCTTTAAATAGTACGGTTTTCAGAGTTGCTTATATTATTATATAATTTCTTAGCCAACTGACTTAATTTTTTAATTAAATTAATCAACAAGGAAGTGCACAGCTAAAAAAATATCATAAATAAATCTGAACACCTGAAAGACATGTGGAATAAAACCTATTTCATGCAACAAGCACTCTATATGGAGTTCTACTCTTGATGAAAGAAAGAGATATCATTGCAAGCCAACTTCTCCTAGCGTATATACATGATACGTTTTTTAATAATGGTATTAATATCATTCTCATTAATTTCAACATAAACAATGCTAAATCGTTGGTTTTATATATATGGTTTTTTTACCTGGAGAGTACTTTGACCTAAAATGCTGTTGATATTTTTTTACGTAACCGCCTGATTGTTTTGTTTTGTTTTTTACACTATATCGTGATTCGAACCTGCGCCCCTATCATTGAGAGTTGAACTCGTCTTAACGTACTGTGCTATCGCACTCACTTAAATCCTTTTAAGTTTGCTAGAAAATAATCAATCAATGAGGTTGACTAAAATTGACCTTCCTCTCTCGGGATTTGAACCTGTACCCCCAGCATCTTTAGTCACTGTATTCTTAGAAATATGATAGATCATAAAAAAACAAACATAAAAAAATGATGACCCCATAAAAAGAGGTAAGTACAAGATGGCCAAACTGGATAAACTTTTTGTTCGCATTGTCCAGTTTCTAGCTTTTATAACTATATAAAACAGAGTCCCAATGCATTGGTAAAATAGTAAAAATAACTAATTGTGAAAACAAAAATAAACAATAGTTTGAGGATGCATTTGGCAATATGTATTATACATTTTTTTAAATATTGGGACGATTCCCGATACTCGACTGTATGTATTTATTAAATATAAGTATCCATTGCAAATAATTTATTGAAGAGCTGTAATTAATAAATGTAATAAAAATAGAGCTTATGGGACGAATTACATTTTCGAGATATTACCAGTCTGTGTTTTTTGCATATAAAACTGTTTTTATTATACTTATTATGGATATTAGCGGCTATATTTTATGTCATTAATAATTGTTATATATTTAGCAAAATAATATACAAATAAATAGACGAGAATTAGCTTATTCCCTTCTAGAGGGATCAAAGTAATCATAAGCGCAGTTAATTCAAAAATAGTTCCCACGTAGAACTTTACGATTATTTACCGTCGTAACAAATGATAAAACCATGGTTTTGTATAACATAAAAGGTGTTTATTGAGATATTACCAAGTCTCTGTTTAATTTTGGCCATTTTTAGTAACCGTTTTTTCCTAATATCCTATAAGTAATACTTTAATACGTTCAAATGGGGGTTTGCTATAGGTTCTTTAGACTATATTCTCCTATTTGAACCTGACTTTTTATATAGACTTTAGATCAACATATATGAAAAAAGATATAAAACACTTACCACAATCCGCGTTTCTTACTAGAAGGAAAAAGTTTATTTTTATCCTCACAAAGACTTCTTCCTTGAGCCAACGGCTATGAAAGAAAAGAGCCTTTTAAAGCGATTCATGGCAATTGCCATTTTGTCCGGTTTGCCGTCATCCTCTTCCCCATTTCCTAGTCACAAGAAGACAAAAAACATAATGATTACTGCTGGTTCTTAAACTTTTCCCATCTTCATACTAGAGGTATGTCATTTTAAATATATATTTTTGTTCTGTACAAACATGGATCAATATTATATTATTAATATAATACCATAGGAACGAACACAAAAAAGCAACAATTTTTGTTATGTTACAGCCAACCACTTGATGGATCGAGTTGAAATTTGGCACAGAGATGTCTTTCTATCTGGAGATTATATGGCCAAAAAATAATTGTCTTTATGCCACAATGGGCTAGAAAAGGCCAATTGAAAGTGGGATTCCAGGTTTTGATAAACAAATGTATTTTTTCATAACAAATATTTCAAAAAACTACTCGTTCTAAGAATTTTGAATTTACATGGTGGTATGTATCTTCAAAAATCCATTTTAAGAGCGATCAAACTTTAAATAAAAAAGAGAGAAAGAAAAAATGAATACCACTATCGTATATAATAATACCCTAAAAGTCGATCATGTGGATGTAGCAGTCAGTTAAACAATAGATTGATCAAATTGCAATTCAGCATGGAGATGTATTTTTATTGGGGATATATGAGCCCAAAAAAAATGTATGACATACTTTTGCTCCTCTGTCATACGTCATATTACATACAGCTATGCCATTGAAATTTAAAGCCAATTTATCCATTATTGGAAAAAATACATACAAGATACAAATATACAGTTTTGAACTCTAAGCAAAAATACAATTGCGATGAGGTATAAAATTAGGGGTCTTTAGTACTCAGAGTGAAGTACTCATATCTCACGCTCAAGCAGAATAGTTTCTTAGTGTGAAAAATATTGCCGCCCTAGAGTGAAAATATGACAGATATACCCATGTTATAAAGTATGAAGTGTAGTTATGCGAAGGCACAGGGTCAAAACTTTTGAGAAAAGTGGGGATTTATCTGCCAAGTCCAGGTTTCCACATGGTCAGTTATATGTGGCTTTCTCAAGGCAAAGTATATGGCATGTGTGATGGTGGAGGTTGGAGGAAAGAAAACAGTGACACCCAACGTAATATATCAGGAAGTGCTTGACTCCACTTAAGGGATTTCTTTCATTTTTTCTTTGTATTTTATTATAATATTTTCCTTGGAATAAATAACATAATTTTTAAAAGGATATTTTCTTGTTATTTATTATGCTGTTAAAAAAAACAAAGCGTCACTGTGGACGGTCCTCGCAGTTATTAATATTAGTCATTCGAACAAAGGATCTCTAAATTAAAAAAAAATATTTCATCTCAATCATATTGTTGTTCTGGCAAGGGATCGAACAATAATATCTGACTCATCACAAAAATACCCAGTCTTATAACTCTTGAAGAGTCTTTTAATGTATGTCATAAAAATGTTCTGTCCATGGACCATTGTTATTTATCAAACTTTAGACTAAAAGGAAACAAGTTTGTATGGCATCATTGCTCATTCTTTGACAATTTGATCCTGACTACCTTAGATAATTTCATTGGTACAGCTTTAAATATATATTTACAATCGACTTAATTAACAACTACAGCATAAACTCGATAGAAAAAGAGAGAGAGAAAGATACTCAACTCAGCAGCTGATAGGATTCATCTTAATTGCTTTTTATCACGAAATATATGTTCTTAAAGCTGATGCAACAACATATAGAAGGAACTGTTATACTCTTATTCTTTGAGTAGTCAAATTTATGTATAATGTCTTAAGGAATAGAAAAAATATTAGTTAAGGTCAAGTGACGTCATTTTTTGAAATATAACATAGGGTGGCAATATCACCGGACATTTCTTGCATTATTTCTTTTTTTTATAGTGTACGTCATAAAAGAGTAAGCTGTAAGTCGAATGATTTTTTTCTTCTCGCTTTATTATCCAGTTATTATATTGGCCGGACATATATTAGTGGCTTGTGTACTCACCTCCCATATCGAGAAACTGGAGAGCAAAAGAGCCAGGAACAAGTTTAGAATGACGAGATTAGCCACTAGGACCGTTGCAAGGAAGTAAGGCACGCAGGTTGGACCCGCCACATACATGCAGGCCCACATGGACTCGATCCACTCCCCGCAGAGGACTCGAAAGACAATCATGAAAACTGGTGTACATATTCAGTCACTCAATCAGTAAGCATTAAATAATTATACATAATCCAAAGGGAATTTTAAAAAATCATTTCACCTCCAGTAGTTTGGATATTTTTCATTACAAGTATAACCAGGAATGTCTAATTATAACATAATTATAATTGGGTTTTAATTCCCATTACTCGAAATATACATAAAAAGAGACATAGACGGACAATGGGCAAAGCCAGGCAAAAGGGTTTCTTTCAATTACAACAGAATAGAATAATAATTCTTACTGTTGAAAAACATTTGACATATTTTTGCATTTTATAACAACTAGGACTATCAATTGATATAAAGAAGATCTATACTACCGGTGATAGATTTCTTCTACAGATAACGATATTTTTCATCTTTCATGAACTGCCAAATATTGCTAACGTTGGATAATATGATGAAATATTGAGTCGAATGACATCGAATCATAATTTAAAAAAAGTTATATTCACTTCGGTAATTCTTGCTAGAATTTTATTTGGTATATAAAGTTGTGCATAAACAGGACTTAGGGGTATTGGAATATGAGTGGAAAATTGCAATCGTTTTGGAAGGTGAATTGATTTTATCAAAGGAAATATAGAGCACCAAGAAGGAAATGGGATCTACAAAAATGACTGATTTTATATCAAAGTTTTCATCAAATCGGGCTAAATTTATGAAGTGAAGCACTAATAAATATCTCAATTATTTGATGTCTATATTATATATATACTTATTTATATATACATTTATGAGTTTACAATAAGTACTTTCAAAGCAAAGGCATATTTATTGTATGTTTTATATCTTGGACCACACCGGAACATATTCCGATATCTCCCATAACCTTTCCTTTTCTTCAGGTACTCTAGATTTCCTTGTATGACCCCTTGCCTAAGCCATAGCTAAAGAGCCTAGAATGAAAGAGGGGACATCAACAACATTAAAAGATTTTTTTGTCAGCTGAATATTGTTTCCCAGTCATTCAATTATGTATCCGTAATTACATATATAAATGTTTTTGTTATATTATATTTACTAAAGTGTAACTTAATGGAACCATAAAATAAATAAATAATTAAGTTCTTAATAGGTCTTAATAGCTGTAATATAATTTTATTCATAGTTTTTATGTGATAGTTTTATGAAATTTATTATACGTGCAAAAAAAATATGCTACAATGTTCAATTATGATTTTATTGTGTATTTAATTTGGGTTTAATATATTTGCTGAAAAAGCTTGATTTGTGAAAGCATTCACATCTTTCTTTTCCTTTTTTCAACTGCGTTGACCATTCTATTTCTAGTAGACCGGTCAGCGTAGTTGATTAAAAAAGGAAATAAGAAGGTGGATAGCTTCACACATCAATGTTTCTATATATTTTTAAATCTGTATATCATAAGCGCAAAAAAGATTAATCACAATAAAACAAAAACAAATATAACTAAATACAACATCATTTTTGCCTATGTCAATTGAATGATTGTGGAACATTTGTTGGCTGAAATGGAAATAAACAAAAAAAATACTTTGTATATTGTGTGTGTCTACTCTTTTTGCTTTTAGGCTCTTCCCCCTTACCTATGCATAAAGTCCGTAAAGTTCCATCGCGGCACGACGCAGTCCACTTCTCACAGGCCTTCTCCACATAAGAGCTCCCAAACAACTGCATTCCCATGACAGCAAATATAAAAATGATGATCCAAAGAACGATCGTCAGATTCGAGAGGGCTCCAAGGGTATTGGCCATGATGGTCATGATGTCATTTAGAGACTTCCAGGACTTGGCCAGCTTAAAGACCCGGAGGAGGCGAAAGGAACGAAGCATGGAGAGGCCATTGATGCCCTCTGCAAGAAGCTCTACCAGGGAGAGGATCACAATGAGAAAGTCGAAACAGTTCCATCCGTCCTGAAAAAAAAAAAGAATTGTAGGGATTTCTTTTGAGGGGCTTATATATGCACTTGAGAGTCTTACTGCGAAAAAGTATCTTGGGCTCATTGCCATGAGCTTCATAAAGGACTCAAAGGCGAAGATGGTCGTGAAAAAATAGTTGCCGTTCTTTAAGAGATTCTGCATCTCCATGGACCTAAAAAACACCATGGATTGATAGATTGTAAGAGATTCAAAATGGGGAAACTTGAATATTCATAGCTTTGAATGTGTTTTATGTAAGAGTGTCAGTAATAAAGTTTGTTTATCCGCGCTTCTAACTACTATTGGCACATTTAAAATCCAATATTGATCCGCCAACATTTTGGATCATTCTCCTCCCATCTTTCCAAGGACAAGGCATTAGGAGTCAACAAACGAAACATAAGAAATAAATGATAACATCTTAGGATCTGTTTTTTTAATAATATATATGGAATACATTTTACTGTATATATTTTGTTACGTTATAGCCCTTTATCAACATAGAGATATAAAGATATAGAGAGGTGATTCCCTTCAATAGCAGAGAAACATCGTCGTTCAGCTGTATTTCTGTTGTGTCCAATATAAACAAAGAAATTTGTACACCATATATATATATATATATATATATATCAGCTTACGATGATGGTGTACAAATTACTTTATATTTGAAAACACAGAAACAACAGAACGCTGTTTCTCTACTATTGAAGGGAATCAGCTCTCTATATCTTTACATCTCTATGCTCTCAAGGCACTCTGTTTTATAGACATAAACATTTTCATTTACAGCAAGAGCATCAATGGTTTCCCACTTTTTTACTGTATTTAAGCCTACAACTCACATGCCTCCATTCGCATCATACTCAATGTTATAATGATCAAACATCATGAAGAGCACATTCACAACAATACAAAGCGTGATGCTCAATTCCACAAAGGGATCAAATACAATGAGAGCAAGGACCTCACTGAAGCGAACCATAGGCGACAACAGTCCCAAATGCAGAATATTCTCCGAGCTGCCTAAGGAGGGTCACGACCTTCTCCTTCATCTTGACCCAAGGGTCATCATCCTCATCGTCATCAGCCTCGAAGCCAATGCCATTCATGGTCAAGGCCTCAGAGGCCTCTCTGGAGGATCGAACCCTCATCTCGTTGGTCTGGTCCATGGCCACCTCGTTAATGACATTTTTGAGGATGCGGAGGTCGCATTGGAGACCTCATTTTGATTGGCTGCGGGGGAGGAGAAGTGGAGCCTGAGCTGGCGTTGGATCTTTGAAATCGAGTGACAGGGGTTTCTTCGTCGATGATGGTGAAGGTGGGGTTGTCGATTCCTTGTGGGACGGAGGAGTCTTTATCCTGGAAACTTCTCCGAGAGCCTCTTCGGCTTCCTTGAAGACCGCCATTCTGTAGCTTTGAGGGCTCAAGCTCCTCCAGTTCCTATCGAGAAGAAAATAGGAGTATACACAAAGGTACAATATTTTAAGACCATTATGTGATATTTTGAAAGGAAAAAAATATAACTGAACTAGAAAGGAAAAGATCGTTCATATTGCCAAGAGAGCCGACTTTTAGATAGCCGTCATGACGTCATACGACAAGTAGGAAGAATAGCATTTTGTAATGTTATTATTTTTTTAAGCAATCAAGATGTACACTATGTTTGATACCCACACAAAATAATAATAATAATAATACGATTAATTAAACCGTTCACTATTAATGAAAACATAAAATAAACGTACCGGATGTGCTTATTCCTTAACTAGTAATTATCTACATATCACGAGGGATAATATGGGTGTTGGCAATAGGCTCAGGGTTTAAGATTTAAGTAATCTGACCTCAATGGATCCCTAAACTCTTATCCTTAGTGTGTATGCCCCATTGACTGCATAAAATATAGATGAGGGCGCATGTTGGACTCGAAAGGGTAATAATTATTTAGCACATTAAAAAGATTTACGTTTCATGGAATAAATTTAACACCATAACGTTTATTCAGATCCACAATGATCCACAAAAAGACATAAAAATGCAACCAAATAAATATATTTTATTTTGCCAGGTGTATTGGTAGAACTCAATCAAATAAAAATAAAGTCAAAACTTTATATATATAGCAGCCACTCAAGGGAGCACAAAAAGAGATAAAAATATATAGAGAGCTTATTCCCTTCATCTGTATTATTGTGTCCATATAACCAAAGTAATTTGTACTACGTCATCGTAAGTGATTATAGAGATAGATTCTATCTCTATAATCAACTCACGATGACGTAGTTCAAATTACTTTGTTATATTGGACACACAGAATACAGCTGAACGATGTTTCTCTGCTATTGAAGGGAATCAGCTCTCCATATCTTTATATCTCTATGGTAGCCGCTATATACAGAAGGTATTTTTACAAGTTTATTGAAAAAATAATATTAAAATCCTCTGTGTTTAGCGGCCCGTAAAGGAGCACAGAAAAGAGGCCGGTGGCCGCTTTATAAAGCAGGTATTAGTACTGTTTTTTGAGAAATAATACTAAAACCTTCTGTGTTAGTAGCCACTCAAGGGAGCAAAAAAGAGATTGTTGGGGACCGATAGCCGCTAAAACAGAAGGTATAAATAATGTGTTTTGAAAAAAATAATACTAAAACGTCTGTGTATGGCGTGCACATGTTATAACGGTCCCTATTTTGTATTTCCTTGATTGACGCGCTATAAAGGTTTGATAGTATGTTACGACTGTCCGAAATGGTTCCTATTTTTCAACTTTCTCATTTTTGACTAATGAATTCTTTTTTGTGAGCTTAAGTTTTATATGTTTGACTGCAGGGATTTCGAGGCTACATACAGAAAAGGCTTATTCTACATAAGGGAGCAATAAATGATTTGTTGCCGATAGTATGAGTGATCCGTTATCAAGGTTCTGCCACTGGTTGTGTCGCAATAATAGATAATTGGAATGCTTTGCATCCATATCAAGTGTTACTTGGCTACCATTTATAATGCTCTATTTCCATACTTTCTAAATTTTGACGCAAAAAATAAACTGAAAGAAATAAAAATATTAGAAGTATCAAATGTAAACAAAGTGTCTTATTAGCTCAGTGCGTAAATGCGTGCTCCATATCTATATTGAAAAGAAGCATGTTTGCCTTCGAATGGAGAAGGCCAATATGAAAATATATCATTGGAAAGATGTAAATTGGACTATGTAAATAAAATGCAAGTAGGTCTAATCATATCGTCACAAATACTGCAATTAAATCAAACATTTTTCTTATCGGAATATGGTTTTTACTTTCTTTCAACAATCTTTTTCAAGTAGCATTTTTATTTATATCCAGCGACTGTGCAATAACATATGTTATATTCATTTTGAACTAGTATAAAAGCCTACAATTTTTTATTATAATTTGTTATATGCTATCAGATTCACACAAATAAATTTAAGTTTATTTGTTTTCTAGGATCAAGAGATGACAGATTATTGATTTAAAAACCTGATTTATTCATTTAAAAGTAATTGAATGTCCATAGGCACGAAAAAAGTTATAATAAGTAGGGAATTATTTGAATAAGACATATTTATAACGTATTTGAGGTTTTCATTGTTCCCTCAATATCCATTATTGTATTTCAACCTTGCATATTCCATTATCCCTCTATGAAATATGAGGTGAAGGGTGCATATGACTACAAATCTGGAAATAAAATCCTATTTCTTTAAACGAAGGACAAAACGGAGAAAATGCAAAATGTTTTACTCTTTACACTTTACTTATCTCTA
>CP045902.1:12937242-12950757 GCA_013387185.1 Caligus rogercresseyi
TAATATTAATAACTAGCGAGGCCCGTCACACAGTGACGCTTTGTGTTTTTTAACAGCATAATAAATAACAAGAAAATATCTTTTTTAAAATTATTAGTATTATTTATTCAATGAGAAAATATATAATAAAACAAAGAAAAAATGAAAGAAATCCCTTAAGTGGAGTCAAGCACTTCCTGATATATTACTTGGGTGTCACTGTTTTTTTATTTCCTCCAACCTCCACCATCACACATGCCATATACTTGTCCTATGAAAGCCACATATAACTGAACCATGTGGGAAACCTGGACTTGGCAGATAAATCCCACTTTTCTCAAAAGTTTTGACCCTGTGCCTTCGCATGAACTACACTTATACTTATAACATGGGTATATATCTGTCATATTTTTCACTCTAGGGCGGCAATAATTTTTCACAACTAAGAAACTATTCTGCTTGTGAGCGTGAGATATGAGTACTTCAACTCGTGAGTACTAAAGACCCCTAATTTATTACTTCATCGCAATTGTATTTTTGCTTAGAGTTCAAAAATGTATATTTGTATCTTGGTATGTATTTTTTCAAATAAATGGATAAATTGGCATTTAAATTTTCAATGGCTATAGCGTATGTATATATGACGTATGACAGAGGAGCAAAAGTATGTCATACATTATTTTTTTGGCTCAATAATATCCCCCATAAAAATACATCTCCATGCTGATTGCCATTTGATCAATCTTTGTTTAAGCTGCTACATCCAATGATATGACTTTTTAGGGTATTATTATATACGATAGTGCATTCATTTTTTTCTTTCTCTCTTTTTTATTTAAAGTTTGTCGCTCTTAAAAATGGAGTTTTTTGAAGATACATACCAACATGTAAATATCAAAATTCTTAGAAAGAGTAGTTTTTGAAATATTTGTTATGAAAAAATACATTTGTTTATCAAAACCTGGAATCCAACTTTCAATTGGCCTTTTCTAGCCCATTGTGGCCATAAAGACAATTATTTTTTGGCCATATAATCTCCCGATAGAAAGACATCTCTGTGCCAAATTTCAACTCGATCCATCAAGTGGTTTGGCTGTAACATACAAAATTGTTGCGTTTTTGTGTCGTTCCTAGGGTATTATATTAATAAATGAATATTGATCCATGGTTTGTACAGAAAAAACTATATATATTTAAAATGACATACCTCTAGTATGAAGATGGGAAAATTTAAACCAGCAGTACATCATTATGTTTTTGTCTTCTGTGACTAGGAAATGGGGAAGAGGATGACGGCAAACCGGACAAAATGGCAATTGCCATGAATCGCTTTAAAAGGCTCTTTCTTTCATACGCCGTTGGCTCAAGGAAGAAGTCTTTGTGAGGATTAAAATAAACTTTTTTCCTTCTAGTAAGAAGACGCGGATTGTGGTAAGTGTTTTTTTTATATATTTTTTAATATATGGTGACTAAAGTCTATATAAAAAAGTCAGGTTTCAAATAGGAGAATATAGTTCCTAAAGAACCTATAGCAAACCCCATTTTGAACGTATTAAAGTATTACTTATAGGATATTAGGAAAAAAAACGGTTACTAAAATGGCCAAATTAAACAGAGACTTGGTAATATCTCAAATAACACCCTTTTATGTTATAATAAACCATGGTTTTATCATTTTGTTCGACGGTAAATAATCGTAAAGTTCTACGTGGGAACTCTTTTTGAATTAACTGCGCTTATGATTACTTTGATCCCTCTAGAGGGAATAGCTAATTCTCGTCTATTTATTTGTATATTTATTTTGCTAAATATATATACAATTATTACTGAACCTAAAATATGCCGCTAATATCCATAATAAGTATAATAAAAACGTTTATATGCAAAAAACCACAGACATTGGTAATATCTCGAAATGTAATTCGTCCCATAAGCTCTATTTTATTACATTTATTAATTACATGACGCAGCTCTTCAATAAATTATTTGCAATGGATAACTTATATTTAATAAATCAATACAGTCGAGTATCGGGATCGTCCCAATATTTAAAAAAATTAATAATACCATTGCCAAATGCATCCTCAAACTATTGTTTATTTATTGTTTTCACAATTAAGTTATTTTTACTATTTTACCAATGCATTGGGACGCTGTTTTATAGTTATAAAAGCTAGAAACTGGACAATGCGACAAAAAATTTAATCCAGTTTGGCCAGTCTTGTACTTACCTCTTTTTATGGGGTCCATCATTTTTTTATGTTGTTTTTTTTATGATCTATCATTTTCTAAGAATACAGTGACTAAGATGCGGGGGTACAGGTTCAAATCCCGAGAGAGGAAGGTCAATTTTAGTCAACCTCATTGATTGATTATTTTTTCTAGCAAACTTAAAAGGATTAAAGTGAGTGCGATAGCACAGACGTTAAGACGAGTTCAACTCTCAATATAAGGGGCGCAGGTTCGAATCACGATATAGTGTAAAAACAAAACAAACCAAATCAGGCGGTTACGTAAAAAAATATCAAACAGCATTTTAGGTCAAAAGTACTCTCCAGGTAAAAACCATATATATAAAACAACGATTTAGCATTGTTTATGTGAAATAATGAGAATGATTAATACCATTATTAAAAAAACGTATCATGTATATACGCTAGGAGAAGTTGGCTTGCAATGATACTCTTTCATTTCATCAAGAGTAGAACTCACTTTATAGAGTGCTTGTTGCATGAAATAAGGTTTTATTCCACATGGCTTTCAGGTGTTCAGATTTATTTTGATATTTTTTTAGCTGTGCACTTCCTTGTTGATTAATTTAATTAAAAAATTAAGTCAGTTGGCTAAGAAATTATATAATAATATAAGCAACTCTGAAAACCGTACTATTTAAAGAAAGAAAATTGTAGCACGCCCGTTCAAAAGCTATTTTTGCACACGTCAAAAAATAAGTCTACTAAGAGATAAGAATCTATTTATCCGTCATCCCTTGTGCATATTCACTGATGGACAAGGAATGAAGCAATAAATTTCATTTGTTCAAATAGGTTTTAGATAGCTCTCGACAATGCAAGGGCAATTAATGACTCAATGTATTTACATGATAAACATGGAATCAATCAAATTTACGACGGCAAGTAAAAATCTGACTTGAGATAATCAAACAATAATGTATACTTCCCTTCTCTTGCTTCCATCCACCGGAAGACATTGTCTACAATAATGAAGAATTTTAAGAATTGCAAATATGTCATTTTAAAGCTCAAATCTATTTTAATATCTTTTAGCACGTATGTCAATGGAGATTTTTTGAATTGTATTTTATTGTTTAAAAATAGTGCTTTTAGTTCACCCCTAAGATAAAATTGTAAATTAAAATATGTTTTTTTTTCATACATTATCTTAGGTTTTTTATGTATTCTGTTGTACATATCATAAAATTGAACTGTTGAATGAAAAAATAATGTGATAGAGATGGATAACTAAGTATTCAAAGATACGTAATTTTCATTTTATGATTATCTTTCAAATCATGTTTTTCATGTTAACAACATTTTATTAATATTTCTGATTGTCAGACAATTCTTAGCCTAAATCAATTTAGTAATGAATTTGGATACATAAAAAGATTTGGAAATAGTGGTACGGACCCGTCTTATGGTTTGGAGGTTCGGAGCCGTAAAGATCCGTTTGTTGCCTATCTTTGGTCATTTTCAAGAAATAAGTGGACATTATTACGTCCTTCCAACATCCTAAGTAGCTAGTCAAACTAATCGGGAATTCAAAGATCACATAATCATAATTATTAACAAAATAATAAATTTCCTTGTTTGACATGAGACTTTCCATTAGAATTGAAATGTGTAATTTCATTCCTTCATCCTTTCAGGAAACAAATGGTAATGGCTTTGCGGGTCATAAGACCAATGGCCATATAACCGGAACGGAGGAGGTCCAAGGGAGACTCAGAGCTAGTTCGCATCGATCACAGTCCGGCGTTATAAGTCTCAGGACAAGGACCACGATGAATCTTTTATGATCCCTGGAGACCCTGGAAGTGGATGACTGCTGTCCACCCTTTGTGTATCGCATCATTCCACTTGGAGATCCTAATTGTCCCTTTTGGGAAGCCTGGAGTCAACAAAGGCTTGTAGCTATGAGGTAAAATGGTCAATTTCAGAATTTCGCACAACAAAAAAATATGTGAGGAAAAAATGAAATATTGTTTTTTGCTCATTAAAAAATTCATTAACGTTTTCAGCAACGTTTATAATAACAACTGAAACTCAAACAATACAGAAGAAAAATAACTTGTTGAAAACAAATATCTAATCCCCCAATATTTTATTAAAACTTTTTCCAAGTTACAATTTTCTTTCTCTGTATTCAAGCTATGAGTAGATAGAGATAATTGATTAAACTTGTCTTTCAAAAATATTCTGGCTTCATGTACAAATGTTGAAAAAAAGTAGTGCGATAGCCGTGTGCGTTAAGGCGTGTTCAACTCTCAAAGTAGGGGCGCAAGTTCGAATCCCGAGAGGCGATGGTCATTTTTGGTCTACCTCATTGATGAATCCTAGCTTCGATAGACTAGTTTTAATGCTATAATGCTTATGTATATCCTGTCGGACGCAATTCTTTCGAACCAAATAGGCAAAAAAGTAGAAAATCCTCGCAACTGCCCTGAATAGTTTTACTCTCAAAACTGCCCTGTTTTTCTGTATTTTGCAACTTTCTCTGAATAGTTTTACTCTGTTTCCTGTATATAGTTTTAATGTATTTTATTTTTACACAATATAAATTTTTTACCGATTACCGAATAAAATGTTTTAACAGAAAAAAACCAGGTAAATCATGAAAAAGTTAGAAAAATGACAAATTTATGTTTAAAGATGAAAACAATCATGTAAATCTAATTTCAAAATGGAACTTTTTTAAATATAAAGTTGCATTTAAGAAATTTGACGCAGATTTTGTAAGGGATATTTAAATTTGGTCACATACCCATGGACTTTTTCTATCATTACTAAACAAATAATGATATTATTCAATGGATTTATAACAAGACTGTAGAATAATAGACAATTTTGATATAGGGGATACTGGATTTTGTCTCGACAAATATTTCGAACAAGGAAATTCAATTGTATAGAACCGGAATGGGCAGACTTTTTGACTTGCAGGCCACTATGGGTTATCAAATTTGAAAAAGGAGCCAGAGCAGTACATTGATTGTCCACTTTCCTTTTCTTTGGTCCGCTATTTTTTACAGAAGGGCTCAAATGGCAAAGAGAAAGTTCAAAAGAAAAATAAAGAGTAAGGCGCGGCCTAAATGTCAGCGCGATATATTGGTGAAACGTGGTATTGTATGGACAAGACGTAATGAATGATTTATGAAACAATATTATTTTATTTTCTGGACAGCTCGCGGGCCGTATACGGCCCAAGGGCATTAGTTTGAGCATGTATGGTATAGAACCATGATAACTAATTAAATTATCCATAAGATCCTTCGAATTAATATCTACCAAAATACTTTCAAATATCATATTTCAGATTAATTGAAAACGAGTATTTCGAGGGTGTTGTCCTTGGGCTTATTCTGCTAAGCAGTTTCGTCATGACCCTGGAGGACATATGGTTTGAGACGCGTCCCGTTTTAATCGACTGTCTCTACTACCTGGATCGCATACTCACCGTGGTCTTCTTCCTTGAGACAGCCCTCAAGCTCTTCGCCATGGGACCCGTCATGTACTTCAGCAACGCCTGGTGCTGGCTGGACTTTGTCATCGTGACCGTGTCCCTCATCAACTTTATCGCCAGTCTCCTGGGTGCAGTCAACATTCCCATTTTCAAAACCATGCGGACCCTTCGAGCCCTGAGGCCACTGCGGGCCATGGCAAAATGGAAGGCATGAAGGTCGTCGTGAATGCCCTCATCGGAGCCTTACCCTCCATCTTTAATGTTCTCCTCGTCTGCATTGTCTTCTGGCTCATTTTTGCCATCATTGGAGTGAATCTCTCATGGGAACGTTTTTCAAGTGTATCGATAAGAAAAGCGGGGAAAGATATAGCAATGAAATCATTCCTAATAAAACAGTTTGTCTGAATCAAACCAATGGGCAGTGGGTGAACTCTAAGGTGACCTTTGATAACGTCATGATTGCTTACCTCGCTCTGCTGCAAGTAAGTATTTGTCACCCTTATGAACAAAGGAATCATAAAGAATGTAGAGGGCCGAAGCAGTATAATATATAACGATGACAATGTTGTATTTGTGATAGAATACCGGGTATATGTTTATTTCATATTTTCATATATAGTGAAATGCCATAAATCTTATTATTACTATTATAACGTCATCCAAAATCTATTGTAGCAATGGATTTTTGTGATGTAAGCGGGAATAAACGCATTACAAAATGTTTTCCTCCCGCTTGTCGGTGTGACGTCATTGAAAATCACCAGTAGTAGAAAATCAGCTCACTTGGCAATATGGGCGTACCTAGTTGGTCAATATACTTTTATGGTGGCTATTTTTTTATAGAAAGACATTGAACTTCATTAAAAATATAAAAGGATGATTGTTATGAAAATATTTATATATATATTAACTTTTGGATACTCATATTGCACTAAATACTAACAAAACAATTAAATAATGAGTTTTTTGCCTGAGTTTATAAGATTAAAATCATTGGAATTATTACATTGGATTTTATTTTATTAATGAAAGTAATATCCCATTTGTTATCAATCCTTTAGATATAAAATCTAAATTTGTTAATGATTCTGAAAAATTCAACCATTATCATCGATTTTTATATACAATTTGATTTATATTTTATTGACGTATACTTTCTGATTTGTGAATTTAAAAAAATGATTATGATTCGTGAAAGATTCAACCCGTCATCAGTAGGTGGCGCTAGATTCTTATTAGACTTTCCTACATTCTTTATAGTACTGATTAACAAACAAAAAACGATTAATTCTTTCACCTATTTTACGTCCAACCCGATCATGTTTTCCCAAAATTGGCAAACTTAGAGGACCGAAATATATTTAAATTTCTTACTAAACCTAGAACTGATGCTTTAATAGAGTTTCCTATGTTAGAAATAAGGGTTTTACAAAGTGATGAGTATTAACGGATACCGATAACCGATAATAAAGATAATTTCCGGTTATGACAAGTTCAATGAAATGGGTGTTTGATAATAAGAATTGCATATGGCTTTAATATTTCAATGAAATAAGCGATTCTCCACAATTACTTATGTCTTAATTCTTAAAGCTATGCCAATTGTTTACTCATGGCATCCATTTATTTCCTCCTAAACGACGCTCCAAGATATGTGCATAAGAATAATCATGACTCTAAAGCATGATTACGTTATAAAAATTGCCTATATACTTCTTGGTAGTTAATTTCTTCTTGACTTTTATGACGATCATAAAACACTTCAGGCTCTTTGACTTAATACCTATTTCCATTCCTAGAATATATATATTAGGGGGTATTATAGAAACCTAATAATAAAATATCAAACTTTCACCCCTCGCGAAAGTTGCGTCATAAAAAAACTAAATGATTGTAAAAAATGGATTGGTTAAAGCCATCTTACCCCCATGTAATGGAGACCTGCAGCAAAATAAAGATATTTTATTTTTTCTTTCAACTATTTTAAAACTTATTATTGGATTTTGGTAAGGTCTGTATTAATAAATTTTCCTATGGGTCCTTCATAAGTCCGAGGTCCTTATTGTGCACCTTTAAATTTTTTTAAAACTTTTCTAAAAAGTTAACATTCATGTGTAGAAGTCAAATATTACACAGAAATGATAACTCCAGTCTTTTATTACTCCTGACCGTCTTCCGACATTGGTGTTGCATCCGTCACACACAACAGCGACCAAAGTATCAAGGCTTTGATGTTCTTCGATTACTGAAAGTAATTATTTCGCTTGATCTTCCGCTTTGCCACTTTTTGGTGATACGTCATCAATGTATTCGTGGTCGGGTTCTAAAAATATTTTTTAAGAAATAAGAATTAGTTTTAAAATAACAAATTACTTTTATCAATGACTAGATGCTCCTCTTTATCAGTTAAGAAAATATTTTGTCCTTATATTATTATCTGCAAAAGCTTATGAATATAATCAAGTCATAGATATATATTATCAACCATGGGAGGGAGTTACTATATGAAAATTAAGATGTGAAAAATAAACGTATTTAGAAAAAAACTCCAAAACATCCACATGATTGCCTTGTTATTATTTTTTCCTAATTAAAACTATAGAAGGTCCCAAGTAAAAGCTGATATTTAAAAAATGGTTAATGTATCAGCACTTATGTTCATTATTGGCACTAAATACTCTTTTACAAAATTTGAAAAAAAGAAACTCAAAATATCTAAATTTGAAAAGTATTTTTTTCAAAATAAGTAAAAAAAAAAAGTTTTGCTTAATAACGAAACCTTCGAACGCAATTGGGGGGGGGGTAAGGGGGTAATTTTTGCGAGGGGTGAAAGTTTGATGTCTTAATATTAGATTTTTATAATACCCCCTCATGTATATAGGTATATATATATAGATACATTATATATAAATGCAGTTAAATAGAAAATGGGGTTAAATTTAGAATATATAAAATCATATTAAAGCATTAAAAAAATAAAATCTGGTTACGATAAACTGTCTGTCATTTATTTTCTTTATCGATATATTTTTATAATTTGACTAATTGAAGAGACTTAAGATAATGACTCCTCAAGAGATAATATAATCTATATCCTTCTCTTTTTGTTACATCGACATTTAACCATATATATTTCGTCATAAATATACCTAAGATGGCTCCCATAAATATTCCGTTGAGTATTTTTATGTCTTCTTCTCTTGAGCCTATTGCATATTCATTTAAGAGTTAGTCGCTGGAGATGACTCATCAGTCATAATAAAAATCTTATTTTTGTGATATTAAACTATCTCTGAATAAAAAGTTATAAATTCTAAGAATTATGTAATATTCATTATTTAATATTTAATAATTTTATGAATAAGTTTCTAAGAATACAAAAGTTATCAATACCATAGCAGAAAAGGGTATTTACTTACACTGCTCAAAATTAGATTTAGATTAGATTAAAATTAGATTTTGCATGCAATTAACGAAATATATTTGAATATATCAATTAACGCCGATAGTGAACTGAAAGGAAAGTTATATCATTAACGCTGTTGATTTAAAATGACAAAATTATGATTGCCTCAACAAGCAAATTTTATTTTCATTTTTTTAACGCGTGTGCGTTCAAAGTGATTCAAGAGTTCCATGGCTCAAGAAACAATATACTTTAGGGCGATGTTCCGCGTCGCTATTTTGTTCAATTAAAGACCCCTTTTTCTTCTTGCGACACTTCACGTTATCTCTCTTGTTTCATGTTCAAATTAGGTGGCTACATGGAGGGTTGGATAACCATAATGGATGATGCCATCGATGCGGTTAAAATCAATATACAGCCCTATCGAGAGGCCAACATTGGAATGTACTTTTACTTCGTGCCTTCATCATCCTTGGAAGCTTCTTCACATTGAATCTCCTTGTTGGAGTCATCATTGATAAATTCAATGAACAAAAAACAAAGGTAAGGGCCTAGAAAATTAGACGAGTTTATAGAAAACTTAGGGAGCTCGTTTGCTCAGTTATGAAGGCCTGAAAGGATGTATGTAGTAACAATGGTATAATTAAATACATTTATTGTTTTCCTTCTATAGCTGATTGACTGTGATGTCTTTAAAATATATTAAGGAAGTAAAGATATTACATTTATATATATATACGAGTAATATATATATATATATATATATATATATATATATATATATATATATATAATATATATATATATATATATATATATATATTAGGGATGCAAGTTATCGAGAATTAATATTTAACGTTAGTTGTTTCATTTAGTCGACTTTTAATCGATTAAGGAACCAGTTTATCTTGTGGTTTTGGGTGGGTAAGTGCATCTTTATTTTTATGGGAAAAAATCTTCATATCAAAGTTTCATTAACTTTAAATAGAGGGCGCAATCTGTCGATTAATTGCAACTAATAAATTTAATAGTTTCATTAACTTAAAATAGAGGACGCAATCTGTCGATTAATTGCAACTAATAAACTTTAATCGTTTAAAAATTAGTCGATTATTAATCGTTAGTCGATTAACTTTTGCATCCCTAATATATATATATCAGGAAACAACGGGGACACTTTTTTCGCAGGAGCCGGGCCGGGACTTAAATATTTCAAGCGGGCAGGGAAAGTGACGACTTTTTATAGAAAGAATTTATAAATAGTGTTTTAAAATATAGTGTTGCATTTTTGAGAAAAATTATTTCCTAAAAAACCGTGACGAAGGAATTAATATATTAAAGTCCCGGCCCGGCTTCCGGCGAAAAAAAGTGTCCCGGTCGTTTCCCGATATATATATATATATATATGACCTCCCAGAACAAAAACCACTTTTTTAGTTATTTTTTGCATAGTTCCAACGATTCTGGTTCATTTTTTGATGCTGAAAACGAATATCTATTTAAAAATCTTTAGCATTGTTAGAAATCGGACGTCACTGGGGTTGAATGTGGCACTCACGTCCAGTTCTGGATCTAAGAGATTTATCGGCAAAAATGGCCATGCACAGAATTCTGCGCCACAAATATGCGTTATAATCATCACGGTACATGCTCTGGCACACATTAAATGGTTTTTCCGTCCATTAATACCGATATTTGCCCCAATTGTACTTTATTATGTAAATTAGGCCATGGAATTATGAGATTTACGCGCATTCTTAGCAGTTTTTTGTTTGATACATTAACCAATTAATTTTTTTCATCAAAACCTGTTTTTATTTATAAACATGACCTAAACACCGTATCAGATTCCTTTTCACTCTTTGATCTATCAGTCAAGTCAACATAAAATGGAACCGGACACCGAAGAAGCTCTAAGCGAGGCACTGGGTATTGGTGATACTCTAGAAATTTTCAAAACAGGTCCATTCCCGTTAACCGAAGAGGTGCTAAGGCACTTTTACTAAACCGCTTTTGCCTACAGTTTGCTGGTGCCCTTTCGTGAATGTCCAAACAAAAATTATGTTGATAAAGTTATATTGTCCAAGGCATGTGTTGTAAAAAAATAGAATATTTTAATAAATACATTAACATAATGAGATCAATATTATACTGAAACTTGAATCGCAATGTCAAAAAAGTTATGATAGCGACCAACTGGTTTTTGTATAATAAACTTTTTCTATTATAATATCAGTATCATACAAGTCTCATAATCAAGTCATAAGCAGATTTTTTTATTTTATTGTTCTCAAGAAACATAAATTTATATACTTTTTCTTATATAACTCAGAAGGAATTATAACTATTCAAAACATTTCTGCTTTAATAATTTACACAAAATATTAAGCTCAAAAGAACTCATTTTGCAATTTCTTAAGGCTTCAAAAAACACAAAACGAAGAGGATTTATTATAGAAAAGTAATAAGATGAGGGTATCTTCTCCGTATATTTTCAGGGGGATCCTCCTTGGACGCCTTCATGACCGAAGATCAGAAGAAATACATCGCAGCCATGAAGAAGGCCTCGAAGAAAAAGCCTCTGAAAGCACTTCCAAGGCCCTACTGAAGCCCCAGGCCATTGTTTTCAACATTGTTACGAATAAGAAGTTTGATATGATCATTATGGGATTTATTGGACTCAACATGGTAAATAATTTAAAGACTTTTAGTGTATACATTATATTTATTATGTCATATGCAATTTATTATTTTATTATTATTCAACAGTTCATTTTTAAAATATGTACAACAGAATACATAAAAACATAAGATAATGTATGAAAACTCACATAAGTATATTTTTTAATTTACAATCAGATTTTTTTGACTTTATGGTTCGACAGAATTGCTCCTCCTGGATATAAATAAGCATCATAGCATTACACTAAATTGCATTAATATATGCAATTTAGATTCATGGTTATTTTAATGAGATTATTAGACTCTAATTTCACTCGCCGGACAACCGAATGATCTTTGCTCCTTTATTCTACTTATATTAAGCTAGAGGACTCGTGATTTTTTGCCGATATTAATAATCCGCGACGAGTGAATGAAGAGCTTCTTAGTCCCTTCATTTTGTATTTTACTAGCGGATTCTAACTGGTTGCCTGGAATCTTCCGACAATATCCAATTTGATATAATACACCTCAAATTATCCATCAGAAAAGTTGGTCAATATATAACTAAGTGCTTAGGAGATATGGAGGACCAGTTGAAACAAATTAACAATTATTATGAATATATTCTTGTTCGGGATCAACCACCAACAAAAAAAAATCCTCCACATTTTTTTTTCAAAATCTAACACGTCATCAAGAAATTGTAAAAATGTTTTTTCTCGCATAAAGATACTTCAACATCTAAAGTCATCCGATTCTTTTTTCAAATCTAACTTGGCATTTTTAAGAAGTCACAAATAAAACGTTTTGGTCAATAAAATAGACATGGGGATAATGCATTTCCAGGAGTGCCGTTCATCACTAAAGTAAAGTACTCTCTCATCCCTCAAAATTATTGACTGATATTCTTGTCAATATCTTATAAATTATATATTATATATATATAATCCTCATTCATCAAAGTTATCGTTAATGTTATTTTTAATTGAACCGTTCGTCGTTCATCGTTCGTTTTGTCGTTCGTGATTCTGAAACAAATTGACGAAAGGAATTTTTTCCCATGAAAAAGAAAATCTGTGTCTTTTTTTTGGCGCCAAAAACGAACGACGAACGATAGGAATTTTGTTGTCGTCTGTATTTTTTTTGTCTTTTCATCGTTCGCGAACGACGAACGATTACAAATGAACGACAAATCAACAAGTCTGATAAATATATATATATATATTATGTATATATATATATATAGTAGAGAGAGAGAGAGAGAAAGAGAGAGAATTGGTAGAAATATCAATTTCAACACTACTTTAAAATATTGGTAGCTAATCAACTGTATAGCAAGCTTTTATTTTGCCGCAAGCAAATCGCATCTTTAAGTAATCTTTGGCATAGTTCTACACAACGCTTTGTTTCTTTCTTCTTCAACAACTCCTTGGTTAAGTCATGATTTATAGATTACTGACATTAATAAAATGAACATTCATTAATTACCTTGGATTAAGCAGTTCTTTTTATACAATGATATCATTATTAAAGGATTTTCTTCAAAAATATATCAAAAATGGTATTGATAATGCCATTAAAAAAACACGGTTTGTGTTAAAAAGATGATCATATTCGTATCTCTGAGTACAATTTTCCTTCCACCACAGCTAAGAGCTAAACTGGCAACTTATTTATAATATCAATTACTTTTTTTTATATTCCATGTTCATTTTATCTATAACATTACGGGGAAAGTCCATTTGGATATCGTTTAATAATAA
>CP045902.1:12960423-12975029 GCA_013387185.1 Caligus rogercresseyi
TGATGTGACGTCATTGAAGGATTATTGTTTAACACAAACTAAGGCTAAGTTAACATATGGTTAAACCATGTAGACTTAGAAATAAGTGTTTTGAAGGAATTTTAATGTTTTGGTCAATTATGATTAGACTTGCATAACCATAGGGATTAAAGACGAAACTGTAAATCACAAAACCTTTCATTTTTGGGGGGAAATTTCACACTATATTAATAGACTCACTTATATATATATATAAATATATATAATATATATATATGGTTTTTTACTTTCTGCATGACTTAAAATAAGAAATGGCAAAGGGTATAAAAAAAAGATATATTGGGGATATTTTCTCAATCACCTATGTTTACAAATTAGGGTTGTTGTGATGACGTCTCACACAGGCTGCCAACTGCATTCCATGGAAGAGTATTAATATAGCCAACCATTAAAGAAAAGGAAAAGAAAGGAGAGAAGAAGAGAGGAAAGAGTGATTGACGTCACAAATCAACTATCAAATTTCCCTATTGTTGTTCATTTCTCCGATGGGGTGAATCTCAACTTATCATAGTGAGCTTCCACTATGTGTTAGCAAATCAAAGTGAAGCAGAAACCGTTAACAATATGAGTTATAAAGGCTCGGAGAAATGAACAACCAAAAGGGATAAAGTTCGATTGTTGATTTGTGACGTCAATCACTCCTTCCTTTTCTTTCTCTTTCTCTTTTCCTTTCTTTAATATGTTTGGCTATATTAATACTCTTCAAGGAATGCAGTTGGCAGCCGTGTGAGACGTCATCACAACAACCTAAATTGGTAAACATAGGTGATTTGAGAAAATATCCCCGATATCTTATCTGTTCCATAATGTGGTTATAGAGAGGATTGTATTTTCTTTTTGGAAATATTGCCATTGTCTATTGAAAGTTTAAAAAAATATATTCATAAATCCAACAATCACTATTAATTAGGAAACTCAAATCTCCCGCCAATGAATTCAAAGCCTTCATCTGTCACAGCCTAGCACTTGAGGTCTCAAACCAAGCGGTGTGGCCTTCTGGTTCTAACATTCAGAACTATACAGTTGTAGATGTTAACCCAGCCCCAATGTAAGGTTGGTTTCAATATATCATATGAAGGCTACAAAATATATAGCCTGGATTTGGTCCTCGAATCCCCTATTTTACACGTTCTTACTTAGCATATCAACTTTTCAAATTAAGCATAAAACATATTCGATGACGTCACTCCTATGTTTGTTTACAGTTTTTTAATTCTATTTCCCGTAATAATTGTACAATGGACCTTGATAAGAATCGTGTGCCTGTGAGACTTATTGTATGTATATTAGTATTATTATACTGACTACAACTTATTCAAAATTATCCTATAATTATACTGTAAGTGAAGAGTTGTTTTGAGAGAAAATATATGTTTTTGTATTATTAATCATTGAAGAGCATTGGAAATCACCGATTGCATAAAAAAACTTCTTCTATTGAAGAAGAATAAAATGATCATCGGGATTAGTATTTTATACTCTTTAAAACATTTTTTGTTGATGGCCATATCTAGAATATACATTTATATTATATAGCTTGTATTAAAGTTTTAGAATCACAAATACAGATAGTATTAAAAGTGTGTTAATCGTTTTTTTTTAAAGGTAGGTAATATTTGCTTGTTCACTCATTCATGTAAAGTTTCTGAGGCTATCAGCTAAAAAGGAGATCTTTGAAATAGCTATCAATTTACCTCCTCCTGGGAAAAGTAAATAGGGGATTAAAACAGGAACAGTAATAAGAGTGATATCATCACTTAATTGTCTGCCAAATAAAAGATTATATACTATACTTACCATGAAATAAATTATCCCTTCCCATACTCTCATATACTTGGTAGTAATACAAAAAGAAACCATATATAGAAAGATAACAGCCTCCAAAAAGCGCTCAATTGTGTGCCCGACTCCACAAATATCCTGCCTTACTATAGGTTAATTCCTCGCGAGCACCTTAATCCTGCAAGGATCATTGGTCACTCCGGCCATGAGTGTGAAATTGGTTCCAAACTTCACTAAAGAAATCTCAGACACAAATCTCTTTTTGCTTCCCCGCTTATGAAATGAACCCAGCGCCTGAGTTCGTAGCAAATTTATTGATTACTTTTTTTTATGAATACTTTATTTTGTTTTAAAACATATAAAACTAGCCACAATCATTTGATTAAAAATTCAAATTCATTATACCAAACTACTTTTTTATATAAACATAAAAACCAAATAAATTTGATAAAAATAGCATAATAGAAAGGTTTATATATATCAGGAAACGACCGGGTACCCGACCCGGATCCCGGCTGTTTTTGAGCGTCCCGGCCCGGCCTACGTGTCCCGGTTTCTTAGAACACTGGCCCGGGACTTAAAAAAGTAATCACTTTTCTGAGACTTTTTTTTTTTTGGAGATTTTTTTGTATAAAAAACCGCCCTCACTTTTTTGGAGATTCTTTTCTAAAATAAAACGTCAACACTTTTTTTTTGGAAATTCTTTCTAAAAATATCATCACTTCAGATTGTCGAAGGAACGAAATATACATATAATCATAATATATAACTATAATATTATACATAATAATCGTTATAATTTTTTTTTGGGACATTCAGAACTTCTGGACTTAAGCACGATTGAAATTTTGGATCTACTTGAAGACTACCTCCAAACAATCCAACGGATATTGTGATTTTCCTCTCTTGAGACAAACGATTAAAGTGATGAGGACGATGAAGTGGAAGAAATTGGTGGAGTCCTCGATGTAAATTCGGCTGCTAAGAAAATTCTTGTCACCAGCAGAACTGGCAAAGTAATTTAAGATGATGAAGACGAAGAATCTGATGATGATGACGAACATTTAATTTTACTGGACTATAAAAAGAAGAAAGAAAGACATAAAGAATCCTCAAATCTTTGAAGGACCAATTACTTAAATACTTAAAAATTCAGAGAGAATACAATCCACAAAACAAAATCAGATTGGTTCGAAGATTAAATTCGATTCAAACCTTCATTCAAATCTTGAAAATATTCCCGTAGACTTATATGAGGGTAAAGAATCCTTTGATTTCTTAAGCTTTTCATTACGGACGAAATATTTGATAATGTATTAGAAGAAACGAAAAAGTGCCAATGAAAACAATGACATCGATTTTGCTCTCTCTATAGACATCATATGATAGGGCAAGTCATGCTTGTGCCCTTTTGAGTGGCTATCTTCCAAAATAATGTATTGGTAACCAGGGAAGATACATGGAACAACTTTGTAAAAAAATGTATCTCCAGATCGAACCATAAAAAACTAATACGATACACTTCGAAAGTATTCCAAATCCTAAACAATCCATTTGGGAAAATGCAACCTTTGATGGACGGCATAAATCTACTGCAAAAATGTATGTCAAAGAACTAAACATATTTCGATCGATGAGTCAATGGTGAAATATTTTGGACCTCATCCTCTCAAACAATTTTTTGCGTGAAAACCAGTACGCTTCGGTTTCAAGATCTGGTGTGCATGTACTCCATTTGGAGAGCTCCTCTATTGTCTTCCCTATGGGGAAATACAAAGATTACACCAAGAGGACTTGGACAGGGTCCAGATGTGGTCGTTGAAATGGTAGAGCAACTTTATCTAAAACAAGGCATAAGATTGTTTGTGATAATTTATTTACTTCTCTTGACCTTATGGATTATTTGGATCTAAGGCTTTGGAATAGTTGGAACAATGAGGCAAGAAAAATCTGAATCTACCAACACAAAATCCATTGAACAAGGCGAACAAAGGTTTTATGAAATATGTTTATAATGACAACTATTTGTGTGTTACAGCGTGGAAAGATTCAGGGTAAGTTTTCATAGGGTCAAACTTTTTGGATTCGGAGCCAATTGGATATGTGAACAAATACAATCAAGAACAACGGAAGAAGATACCCACAGCATGCCCTAATCATCTATCGTTTGGAGTCAAAATATGGGTGGAGTTGGCTTGCTGGATAACTCAGTCTCAAATTATAAATTACTTTGCGGACTAAAAAATGGTATTGGGCATTATAAACTGGTTTCTGAATGTCCAAATGGTGCAGGCCTGGCGCCTCTATAGACGAGTGGGAAAGCTAAAAATGTAAAACAAAAGGAAAACAAGCACAAGAGATCCTTTTTTCGCTGCTAAAGATGTGATTTGGGTCCTCACACTACAATGCTTGACGGACTACCACACAAAAAAGTATATGAAAATAAATATTGTTCATAATTTTTTGCAGATAATTTGTAAGAATTGTATATAAATGAAAATATTTATTTTGATATGCTTAATTTCTCAATAAAAATAAAAAAGAGAAAGAAAATATTTTTCTTAGTTCTTCCATCAGTACTTTAAAGTACGCGGCCATGCTAAGGTCTGAGGGGCGGTAGAGAAAAAATATATCATTTATCCATATTTAAACTAAAAGGAATAACATATAAAAATTTCAGCGAAAAAAAATAATTTTAAAGGGGTCATGGAAGTAATGGGTTAAGTCCCGGCCCGGTTTTGGCCCCGCATGAAAATTTAAGTCCTGCCCGGCTCGGGTCCCTGCGAAAAAAGGTGTCCCGTCGTTTCCTGATATATATATATATATATATATATGATGAAAAATCTTTTGTAACATGCTATATTAGCTATACTTAAATAAACAGTGTCTTCTTTGAGTATCAATAAAAGTATTGAATCACGTCTTAAGTGAGTCCTTAGGTCATAAGCTAGGTATTTGAAAGGAAATCGCTGTATAAAATAAATAAAGAATAAACTCAGTTGCTTCATTAAATGACATATGTATTTGTAATCTCATATATATATACAAGCTGAAGAACCGCGCTACGCGCGGTCTCCAGCTTGATAAGGGGCTGCGCCCCCTTATGATCCCCCGCCTCGGGCCTTCGGCCTGACATTGATAAAGTTACATTTTGACTCTTATGCTATATATATAGCATATGTACTATGAAATAATGCTAACTAATAAAAAAAATATTTTTCGTCCATTTTTTATAATTTCTTCACATTTGCATTATTCTCCCAATTCGGAACATTTATATTAACAAATTTAAAAATAAAAAAAATGCCAAAAATCATGGGGTACCTCCTTAAGTTTTTTGAAAAATCAGATTTTTGGGTTTTCTGAAAAAATATGAAACACTTGAGGATGATTTATTTTATAGTTCGTTGTCAGGCTCTTTAAGCTCCTTCTTATGAACTCAAGTTGAAATCTGTGAGTTACCCAGGAGTGGAGAAAAAAAACTTTTCCATTTCCCAGTTTTTATGCCATAACTCAAAAGTTAATAAATAAAATAAATTTTTTATCCGACACGAACTTATTAGAAATGTCACACTCTATAGATACTATTTTATAACTTGATGCGATCATTTCAACAACCAACCCACAGAAGGCCCCCCAAAATTTAGGATATCAAAAATATTCCGCTTCGTCCATGAAATAGGACCTAATATTCATCCCGGATTTGAGGGTCTTAACGACCTCAGATTCGGATACTGAATACATCAAAGTTGCTCACTTTTGGAAGTTGAATATGATTGTGCAAAAATAAATTGCGAAAAACTGCAAATTGAAAAAAATCCGGATCCCGGCCAAATATGTCCCGGAGCCGGACATTGACTTAACCAACCTAGGCTTATTTTGCAAGGCCTTTGTTTCGTATGTTTTGGTTTTGAACTGTTTTTCGTATTAAAAAGTCGCCCTAAAGGTTTTCTTGAATATACCGACAGGCCGGTCCGGTTTTTCCGGGAACTTCTTTTGGACCCGATTGTAAACCCTATTCTTGATGTACTTTAGATTAACTTTTTTTCGAAATGGGAAAGAATCAAAGTTAAGGAAATGTCATAATCCGGGTCCGGAAGTGTCTGGATCCGGATTTTTTTCCGGATCCAGGTTCTTTGGGCAGAGATGCAGATAACTTTTAGTCTGCGTTCTGTCTCTAAAACATCTCACTTACGAACTATGGACAACCAAAACTTTCCAACCCTTTTTTCAGGCCTTTGCAAGGCCGCTAGGCCTATTTTTGTTATATCAAAAGATGCCTACGGCCAAAGCCCACAAAACATTTAATTACATCCCGAGCCTCCTAACCCTCAAAAATCCATGCAAACCGCAAAAACCCTCTCACAGACACAAATCTGGTCTTATCAGAATCTAACTTAGCTCGGAACCATCACAGTGTCAAGATGCATCTGTGTGCCAATTTTCATCTAAACGGTCCAGTAGTTTAAGAGATTTCAGTCCGGAAGGAAACACGGACGCTCCCCGCTTATTATATAGATATATATATATAATATATATATATATATATATTATAATTACCTAAATATATTTATATCTATCAAACAATAAGTCAAACAACACACTTGTCTGTTTTCTAACCTTTATAAATTGACTCTAAATGAGCCCCCCCAAAATTATATCAGCCCTTTTTAAGCCTCATATTCCATTATAAAAATTAGGAAGGTCACATAAAGTACTTAATATATAAAATAGTTATATTGCAACATCAAATTACGGGAGATAATAGTAGGGTTTTTTTCCTTTTAATTGTATTTAATTTTATCCTATTGTTTCAGGTTAGCATGAATGTATGTTTTTTTGTTTTTGATGAAAGACAGTTGCTGTGCTTGATGTTAACTTGTCTCACTTTTTGTGCAAACACATGACTGTGATTTAAATTAATGTGACATAGAATACAACAATAGAACGGTATATTTCATGAGATCTCTTGTGGGTTAAACTCTGTCTGATTCTTAAGATACTACAAGACAATGCCTCATCATCTGTAAAACTGAGACAGATTATTTCTTCGTTGTATGAGATGATTATTGAACACATGGTATAAAATACTGAGTTTTTTTTTGCAAAGTTATCCACTATTTCGGATATGGTAGAACTCCCTCCACAAACACCAAACAATGAGTATTAATGTTGAAGCACAAAGCTCACACAGCCAAAAATTTTGGCCCTCAAATCCACTCTATGGTCGATCGAAAGTGACTTTAGCATCGACCAATAAAATACAATATTTCCTCGAGAGGCTTTTAGAAATTAATTATAATATTTGTCTAATAAAAATCATGATTTAATTAGATAATTGATGATTCCTACCAAGTATATTTCTGCATAAAATTCATATATATACTTAATACATACATATATAAATATATATATATATGTATGTAAATAAATATATATATATATATATATATATATATATATGTATATCACGAAACGACCGGGACACCTTTTTTCGCCGAGATCCGGGCCGGGACTTAAATTTTTTCAAGCCGGGCCAAAACCGGGCCTCGACATAATATATATTTTCGTTCCTTTGATATGTTAAAGTCACGAATTTAAAAAAAAAGGATGACGTTTTTTTAGAAAAGAATCTCCAAAAAAGTGACGACGTTTTTTTAGAAAAAGAATCTCCAACAAAGTCACTACGTTTTTTAATATTTCAAAATTCCCTTCTGAAAAACTTTATGAATTACAAACGAAAGAAAAGTCCCGGCCACTGTCTAAAAACCGGGACACCGGCCTGGACGCTCAAAAAACACCGGAACCCGGGCCGAGTACCCGGTCGTTTCCTGCTTTATAATATATATTATATATATATGTATATATATTAGGTTGTTCCATAAATAATGAGTCTACCAATTAAAATTCAAAATTTTCATCAGATCAAAAAAAAAACTTCTCAATCAGAACACATAATCCCCTCCGACTGCAATGACGTCGTGGCAGTGTCCCCAGAGCTTCCTGAGTTGGTCGTAGAGCTCTTCTTCGCTGATCCTCCTCATTTCCCGCTGAACGGCGAGTGTAGCCTCCTCGTGGCCCCCAACTCGTCCTCCCGGAGCAGGTGATTCAACTTCCGGAACAGGAACCTGTTGATCCGTTGACTGTCCTGGCGAGCTTGATCCGGATCAAGAAGTAGAGCGAAAGTCGGTGTCTCCATTTTCAGCGGCGAGTAGAATGAATGATAGAAATGACGCGATTACTCACCTTATATACTAACCTGAGTGGTGCTATGCAGTCTGTTCCTATGCAAAATATACGATAAGAACGCTCCCGTTGAAATTTTTGAGATAGCGTATGAACTTTTCGAGATAGCTAACCTACCTCATTATTTATGGAACAACCTAAATATATATAGATTATATTTATGCGATTAACAAATTTTGTTTATATCCTACAAGAATGGAATGTTGATTATCCCTTAAACAGTCAAAGTATACATAAATATTAAGTCTTATGAATTAATAAATTTATTATTATTAATAAAAAAATCCAATGGTGTAGGCAATGCAATAATATTATCATTGCGGGGGTGGCTCATTGCCGGTATATACTCTTTCTATCATGTATGTAATATTATTGTTGATCAGAAATATCATCGCACCGGAACTTAATTCACTATCAACCCAGAGTATCATCATATCTTCTTATTTGCTATTTAAAATTTAAAGCCAACTCTTTGAAGGCCGATTGGGTCAACAGTACCCCGACGAAATTTTCAGACTTTCTACCGTTTTCTTTCAAAAATCATGTGAAAAAATTTGTATATGTACAAATTAATACATTTTGAAAATCTTAAGATATTTATGCATCCCTTGTACAATTTAATTCTGTAAATATGCGAGCAAATACTCAGATATGAGGACTTTAAAATTTAACTTGAAGGTAACTATGAAAAAGGTATTGTCCCCAAGGGATGTATGTGTTTTTTTATGCTTGTACACTTTTCATTAACTACAACAAATACTCCAACTCGCACATTTAATAAATAAATTTCATTGTTTACATCTTCTTTTACATAATGCGAAAGACCAAAGGCCTTTTAGCCAATCAAATTATACTGTTCTGTTTGCCTAGGCTGCATAGGCGACAATGTTGAAAATGTTTTTATGGTGATAATGAGGGGGTTGATAATAATAAAAACGACAGATCATCTTTGGCGTCAATTAATAAACAGCTAGGGATTATTAAGCACTTGAACTTGAGTTACTTTTTATTGCTTGATAATTGTATTTAGCTTTTCTTTTTTAAATTGAGTTTTGTAATTAAAGTTATTATTAAGAATAACAATATGAGCTTTTTTTCCTACTACGTGATTGGTTGAAAGAAAAAAGGAGCGGGAATATTTAAAAAAGTTGATATTTAAAAGGAGAAAATAATTTATAATAAATTTTTTAAGTATGTGCCCTTTTATTCGTCCTTAGTTTTTATTTTTGTTGTTAATGTCTGTAATATACTTTTAGACTAGAATGTCCATTTATGTTTCGTTTTTAATGAAATACTTTGGGCTTTTATAAAACTGAAATAAAATAAAATACTAACCCTACCAATATACGTTAAGGGGCAACATTGATCGAGTCTCCAAGCAAGATATTATTATGATAAATACTTTTCGCAAGAATCTTTTTGGCCTCATTTGATTGAATTATTGATTCAACTGTTTTGGATTCAACTGTGACAACATTTAACATTTGTAAGGAAGAGCAGCAGAACAGCCGACCACTCCATCCACAGATCCGCACTGCCCCATGAAGATATGAAGCCTACAATACGAAGTTTTTTATGATCGAATTTTAAAGCTTATGAAATGTGCCAAGATGGAAAAAATCATGACAAATAATATTAATATATCAGATGATTATTATATTCCGTAGAAGTATCCCTTTTGCCTGGCCGGTGCTCATTGCCTATATTTGCTGGACTTTCATGCAAGGCTCATAAAATGTCTAAATGAAGTACTCTTTTTGTTCGAGCATTCGGGTCCAAAATATTTCATATGTAGTACGTTTATTAAAATAATGAAAAGAGCGTGATTAATTTTAAAATAAAGGGAGCACGATACCATGTGCTCTAAGCAAGGTTATGTAAAAACCCGGGTTTTACCTTGGTTTTTTTCGAAATTCGGGCTTTTCATTACACCATTATTACTATTAGCTCATTAATGGTTTAATGCAAAACCCGAATTTCGAAAAAAACACGGCAAAACCCGGGTTTTTAACCGGTTTTTTCGGGGGGTTTCAAAATTTTTTGGGTTTTTTTACATATCCTGGCTCCTCAATATTGGGGACGCAGGTTCGAATCCCGAGAGGGGATGGTCATTTTTTGGTCTACCTCATTGATAAGATCCTCGTTCGATAGACGAATTTTTAAAGCTATATGCTTATTTATATCCGTCAGATGCAATTCTAATCGAACCATCTAGGCAATATATATATATATATATATATATAATATATATATTATATATATATATATAGTATTCTATATATATAAATATAATATAATTATATATATATGATTATATATCTATATATATATATATATATATATATATATTATAATATCATATATTATATAACTATATATATATATATATATATATATATATATATATATAATATTATATATATATATATATATATATATATATATATAGGATATATATATCTATTATATATATATATAATATATTATATAGTTATTATCTATATATATATATATATATATATATATAATATATATATATATATATATATATTATTATATATATTATATCTATTATATATAATAATAATTATATTAATATATAAAACTATATATATAATATATTTAGTAAAAATTTATATTTATATATATATTTATATTATTTATTTTATATATATATATACGTTTATCAAGAGGACAAAAAAAATTACAAATCAAATCTTTATAAAGCTCTAGGAAACATATTTAATCTAATTCCCCGTCAAAACGCTAATTAATAATAATTCCTGATTTAAGAGACTTTTATGGTATATTTTATCAAAATCACAAATATGTCAATATGATGTACTTCTTTTGTTTGGACTTATAATATCAAAACTTTCACATTTTTTCCTATTGAGAGGGAGCAAATAACAATAAAAATGTATTTATATGTAGGTCCATGATTATCATTATTTGAAACACCACCAGCTCATCTGACAGAACTTGGCCGAATATGAACTCTCATACACCATCCTATTATAGACCCAGACATTACATCATGTAGTTATATGTTTTTTTTATCCGCACACATATTGTCTGGTCCTCTAGCATCGGCTTAAACTGATCAATTGTATGCGAAAAAAGACATTCCAAGGGATGCACCCCGACCAAAAAATATATAATCTGTAAGAAGAATTGAAATTATTCTGATTTATTTTCTAAATTCGAGAAAACGTCTGGATTATTAAACAAAAAATAAAACATCCATTTTACCAATTGGTTCTGGGTTCTTCGTCTAGATTCGTGTATTCGTTCCTGTCCAATCAAACCTTCAGTTGAAGTTTTGGAATAGTTCGGTGTAGAAATGGGATTCATATAAAAAAATCTGGACTACACTCTCTTCAGTGATAATGCAGAATATAAGGAAATGGAGGAACTATTATTTGCAGAAAAGAATCGATCTATACAACTTGAAAGAAAAAGCTTTTTTGGATGAGACAAAGTGGTTATGCTCTTTGTTACACCAATGGTATCTGCTACAATGAAAAGGAAGAGAGGTCACCTTGGTGGGGGCCTTACTCAGTTAGCTCTTATTATCCCCAAAATGTATTTAAAAGTGTTCCTACTATTCCGAAATATCCAGCGTCTGAATGGAGAAATGTATCTCATCAAATAATAAGTTATACTCCTGCTCATGTTCGGCTCAGAGTTAACTATTGAAATTACCTCTGATTTTTCGGTCGTCTGGGGATGTGCGCAGATAATTATTTGGAGAAACACTACGATATATGACAACAATTCAACGGTGGATGTCATATGGCATAATTTTCATAAAAAACACTTTTTAAAAATTTGGGAATACCAGAAACACTGGAAGAATTGGCAATCACATATGGAATTTTGACACTCCACAGTAGTGATCTCCATCCCATTTTAAGGATGGGAGATCAGATATCCTTTGCAAAGATCAGCAAACGATCATTGCTTATTGAAGCCCTGGTTCCTTAAAATGTCTGGTTCTCCGAAATATGATGGCAGGAAATGTGATGAGGTTTGCATCAAATATATGAACAGTCTGAAACTTCTGGAAACTTGAAAAGGAAGATCATGAGGTCTCTCTGTGGAATAGCTGACGGGGAAAAATTAACAGCTCAGTGTTGATTTCTGCAGAGCTTATTAAGTTCTATCTACGATGTTTAAATTCGGACATGATAAGAGACGGGCCTGGTTATCAACATAAACGACATGACACGACATCTCATATATATGTCAACCTTCCACACATTAGTAGAGATCCAGAAAAAAATACTTATTTAAAAAGCTTATTAAGTTCTATTTACCTTGTAAGGAATGTGGTATTTATACAACTCGTAATTCATGCTTTGTTGAGTGCCAGGCTGTTCAAATTTTGATGTAATTTTTAAACTAAATTTACGAGGAATGGGTGGTGAAAATGCAGAGAAATGTATCAAGGCTTCAATATTATTTGGAGTTGGACGTCGTTAGAATTCCTCACGACTGAAAGCAATTAACAATGCCTAATTCTGTCAAAGCTTTAATAGCCAAACGATTAACAACTATATCCTCTGTAAGCTTCAGAGCTGAGGCCAATATGCTTTCTGCTGCGGCGAGTATAATATGATATACACATGTGATACATCACAAATAATAATAATATAGATGCCTGACGTTTCACTATTTATAAAAAACATAAAATGAGATTATCTGGTGATCTATATGATATTAGGAAGAAATGACTGAAGAAAAAAGGCCGAGAAAGATATGGGCCAAGAAAAAAGGATCTAAGGTAGAAAAGGAAAATGATGACGCATAGAAAAAATGACCCAAATAAATCTTAGTCTCGAATAATGACAACAGCAAGGAAATCGTTATCTATCAAACTGCTAAAATAAAGTTATTTTTCACTATCATTTACTCATTTAAAATACAAAATAACATTCTACAATACTTAGTTGTACTCACTAACTATACTTGCCTACCCATGGGGTTTGGCCCATTTATTCATGAGTCATCAATTTTCTTTCTACCTTGGGGTCCTTTTTTCCTGGTCCATATTGTCTTGGTCTATTTCCTAGGTCCTAACTTCCATTCTTTATGGACACCATTCTATATATCTTGGTTTATAACCACCTGGTTGGAATGGCATGAGTTTTTATTGGTTATTAAATCTTTATCTAAAAAAAGAGTAAATAAATACAACATCAGGAAAACATAAAAAAAATATATAAGATATTTTTGACAGTTGTGTTAAGAAAAAAACAAAATATAATTTTTTATGTTCCTCTTGTAACAAAAAGCCGACCTGGTCCTACATACTTTGCCGGATGGCGTTCTTACCCATCTAAAGCGTTAAAGTAAAGTAGCGCATGCATAACATAAAATTCTTCCTTTTTCCCAAAAGGAATTGGCCAAAATTTTAGTCTTATTTAGTCCGTAAGGGCGGGCTTTGATTGCTAAGAGCTCCTTGAAAACAATAACAAAGTCCTTTTATTATTTATATTTGGAATCTCGCACAATGTTGTAATCAAAGGTCTGTATAATAAGGTCTGGGCAATACAAAAAACAACATGTAATCCTAGCAGTATAACTATTCAATGACGTCACTGGAGAACGTTCTATCTATCCATTTATATATCTATCAATCTCTCTATCAATCTATAAATATATATATTGGTTTTAGGAATATTTATATATAAAACTTATGCGTAAAGAAAATCTGATAAAGCATTTTTTTGTTGGGAAATTGATAGTAGGAATTTTTCCTTAACGACACTTTTGTATAAAATGCATTTTTAAAGGAAACTACTGACTTTTGGGCCTAGCTTATCAGTCAAATAGCTTTATTGAGCATTAATGAGCACATTTGGTTAGTTTTATTTTATAAACTGAGCCCATTTTGAGTACTTTTTGTCATATATAAAGGAGTATATTCGTATATAATGACCCAAAAGGGTACCTATAAAATAAGCTACGGTAAGGTAAGGTAGGCTTCGTGAAGAATAAAAATAACAATAACATAATAACTAATAATAAGCGGAGCTGTTATTATAATGCGGAGAAGGTCTGGGTCGAAACTACCTACCTTACCGTAGCTTACTGTTCATAAGTACCCTTATGGGTCTTATTATATGCGAATATACTCCTTTATATATGAACGAAAAAGTACTCAAAATGGGCTCAGTTATATAAAATGAAACTAACCAATGTGCTCATTAATGCTCAATAAAGCTATTTGACTGATAAGCTGGGCCCAAAAGTCAGTAGTTTCCTTTAAAAAAAATTTTATACAAAAGTGTGTTAAGGAAAAATTCCTACTATCAATAATTCCCAACAAAAAAATGCTTTATCAGATTTTCTTTGTGCATAAGTTTTATATATAAATATTCCTAAACCAATATATATATTTATAGATTGATAGAGAGATTGATAGATAATAAATGGATAGATAGAATCGTTCTCCAGTGACGTCATTGAGTAGTCACACTGCGATATGTTTGTTTTTGTTTTGCCCAGACCTTATTATACAGACCTTGGTTGTA
>CP045902.1:12975129-12989734 GCA_013387185.1 Caligus rogercresseyi
TTTTTTTTTTTTTTTTTTTAAATCATGTTCGTTTATTATGTATATAAAATAAGATAAATACATAAAAACCAGAGCAAATGCGTAATAAAAACATAATTAAACATTTTAGTTTAAAATTTTTGCTCTGGGGTTGAACGCACAAAATAAAATAACACATAATATCAGGTAAAGGCTATCAAATTAAGACAATATTTTGGGAAGCAACTATTAAGAATTTTAAAAGATGAACATAATAAATGTAATTAAAACATAATAAAATTATGCTAAGTGCTAAAAATTACTAAATCTTTTTGAAATTATTTTTATAAGTCTTTGGTGTTGGATGGAGAGGCTTGGATAATACTTAATTATCCTTCCGGCGGACGTCCACGTTCCTCCTTCGTCTGGCGAGGGGATTTTTAACGATAATGCTGCATATCTTGCCGCCGCAGATATAAATATGCTTCTCAGCTCTTGAGGATGGAGAGGTTTGTAGGAGGTCAGCTTATGACAAATCAGCGACTTAGAGTTCATAATACTGAAGGTCAACGCCTTAGTTTCCGGAGACTTGTTGCTTTTCCCAAGGCCGAAAAGGATAATGCCTTTCCAAGCATTCGAGGACTCATACTGAAGGGTAGGTAGGTTGAGCAATAGGAAGTCCTTAAGCATTTTTACTGCACGACATTCAACAAATAAATGAATTGTTGAGTTAAACAAAAGACCGCAATCTTTGCACGGCCTAGAAAAAAATAAAAGATCAGCCGAAATCATCAGCTGAGCTGTGAATTTTCTTCCGTCGTGGATACCTTGCAAAGATTGTCGAATCCGATTGTTCCAAACCGAAGGAAGACCAAGTATTTTCAAATATTTATTACTTATTTTTTCTACCTCTCTTTGATGCGATGGAGGAGACATTTTTAAGTGCCATGGCTTCGGAAGAATGTGTTGCAGAGACGTCCTCGTCAAAGGATACACAAATCTCCCATCAGAAAATACGTTATCTTTGCAGAGATCATGAACTGTAAGAATTCTTGACTTAATAGCCATTTCCTCCAAAATGTCCGGTCGAGGTATATTTCGAAAATATAAATGCTTGTGAGCGTTTTGTCGAATGACATCTACGGTCGTATTGGTGTCGTAGATAGGGCAAAGTTTCCATAGTATACGTTGAGATGCACCCCAGACCCGAGAGAGTCGTGAAGTTAAATGGTTAGTTAAGTCTGAGCCGAACATTAACCACCAGTAGATTTCGTCATAAGCTACAGATCTTCTCCACTCGATGGATGGATTTTTTGTAATTTCATTAAAGATTTTGATATACACCTTTGGTATAATACAACTCAAGCGAGAAATACCTCCCCCGAGCAAACGTTTTGGTCTTAGAATAGATGGAAGATAATGATGGTGAAATAAGGCACGAAGCCATTTTTCCTCCTCGAGAATGACTTTTTCGGCAATTAATGGATGAGAGGACGCCTTGTATAACATTAGAGGAACAACTTTCAAATTATAAAAGTCAATTCTTCTCTGAATGTTGAAGCTCCTCCATTTTGCTATGTTTCGAGGGATGATTGAAAATGCATTCGTCCAGTTCTTCTCATCAATTCCTTTATTATTCCAGGTAATTCCCAGAATGTCCACTTGGTTGCTAATTTGGCACGAAGTAATTTCACTTTCTTTAGGGTTCCATTTTCCAAGAGGTAGAATCGTTGTCTTTGCCTTGTTGATAGCTAGGCCTGATATTCGTTCGTATTTTGAAAAAAAGTTTAAAACGATATCTACTCTTTTGCTCAGTTGAAGTTCTGAATTTCCTTCTACCATAAGAGTAACGTCATCGGCGTAGAGGTCTATTAAATGTTTTGTGCCTTTGACGTCCACGCCAAACCCTCCGTACTTTTTCAAAACCATCCGAATTAGATCCTCAACCGCTGCAACAAAAAGTAAGGGAGAAGATGGGCATCCTTGCCTACAGCTATTCTTAAGGTGGATGGGATCACTTTCCATTCCATTAAGTGATATAGTCGAGGTTCCATTTAGCAATAATGCCCGAATGGGATTGAAATATTCCTTCGGTAAAAGTTTCTTAACCGCACTCATAATGTGAACATGCGATATAGAATCGAAGGCCTTTTGAAAATCAATAGCAATTATTGCTCCGAAAGTTTCCCTTTCTTCCACTGAATCAATGCAAGCTTGAATATTTCTGGAGACATCGCAGATTCTTCTTTTTTTGAGAAAGCCCTTTTGTTGAGTGCCAATCTTGGTGTTAAGAATGGGTTCCATTTTTTGGGCTAGCACTCCCGATAATATTCTATATGAATAATTGAGAATGGTGATGGGCCTCCAGTGACTAAAGTCTGACCCATCACCTTTCTTCGGGATTAAAGCGATCCTACCCTTTGTGAGTTCCATAGGCATCTTGCCCTTTAATTCCATGGATTTACCTACTTTTAATAGGTATGGAACGCTTTCCTCCAAAAAGTGAACAAAAACTCCACCACTTAACCCATCTGGACCTGATGTTTTTTTATAATTAAGTTTATGACGAATATAGTTTGTCATTGATTCCTTGGTGAATATTTTATTTTCTCCGATCCTTGACCATTTTTTCCGCTGAGGAAAGTTTTTCCGTGATCCTCCAACGACAGACTGGAATTTTTGATGGAAATATCGAAGAATGTCTTTTGGGGCATTTAAGACCTTCCCACCCTCAATAATTCTTTTAACGAAAGGAGATGGTCGTTGTTCAATATTTGAAACACGTTTAACTCTTTGGGAGGCACTTTTTTCGAGAGATACTTTCTCTTCCATTTCAGCCTCCACAACCTCGGACACCCTAAATGCGTTGAATGTATCCGCCATTAAGGACCGGGCAAAAATTGAAGACGAACTAAGAATGTTTTCAATATCCTGCTGTCGCTTTTTCGAGGCTTCTCTCTTTTCTCTCAAGAAAGAAGTTGTGGTGGATTGAATAGTTTTTGTGAAAACCCTCATTGCCGTGTCCGCGGAGTATTTGGGAGAAAACGCCTCTCTTATATGTGATTGCAACTTTTTTTTAGCTTTGCGTCCTGAAGAACTTGAAGAGGGAGCTTGAAGCGGCGTTGAGGATATCCTAGGCGTAGCTCCAAATCAATTAACTTATGATCCGAGAAAGGTTCTGGTTTGTAAGTGGCATTTTTAATCCGTTTAACAATACTAGGAGAAGCTAAGGCCAGATCAATTCTTGATCTATATTTACCTCGACACCACGAAAAACTATCAGGGGAGAATCGACCCATTATATCCACAAGTTTGAAAATGTTGATAGCCGTTTGAAGACTTCTCCTATTAGAGTAATAAGCACCCTGCCTGTCCAAATCCACATTCAAGTCTCCAACCATTATGACTGGTAGATTGGTTGCTTTCACACTGTCCGTTAGGGTTCCAACAATGGATTCATAAAAGTCCGAGCATTGCACATTGGGACCATAAGCATTAATGAGATAGAAAGCCATACCACTTGTCGAAATATATATTTGATGCCAATCACTCATTTCGGATGCTTCTTTAACAAATTTTGCCGTCTTTATATTTTTCGAGATAAACGTCTGAACCCCTCGATTTGAGTTATTACCCGTAAAGAACGTTTTGAAGCGTCGAGGTTTGCATAAACAACAGTTTGGAGGACATGTTGATGACACCTCACATTTTACATCTTGTAGGCAAACAATGTCGGGATTTTTTTCAAAGATGGAGTTCAATAGAGCATGTCTCTTTAGTCTGTTCATACCACCTCTTGTATTGAGTGATATGATTCTTTTTATGCCCATATTTGCTTTAATTTCGTTGGAGGAGTTATCTTCGAAAAAATCGGTGATCTTCATTTGGGAATGTTTATCTGAAAAAACACTCATAACTTGGCTGAATACGAAGTTAAGATTAGTTTCTTTTTATTTTCGTCGGGTTTTTTCTGTTATCGGGTGATGGACCTGAGAAAGATCTTACTCTTTTCGATGACTGAGACCGAGTCCTCTCCAACAGAATAGCATTCGTGTCCAGGTGAGAACGCTGATTTTTCGGAATTGTTTTCGCTGTTTGAGGTGTATTTGTGGCTACTATGTTAGTGTCCGAATTTGTCGCAGTTTCAATGGAAAGAGCTGGAGGGGATACGTTGACCAGTCCTTGGTCCTGAGTCTCAGAGACATGTATAGAAACGGGAGCTTCCTCACTGACAAGAGGTATGCTATTCCCATACACACTATCCTCGACGTTAGTCTCCAGAATTTCATTCCCAGAAGTCGCCACAGCACCAGGGACCTGAACTGATGTTGCAGTAGAACCATTTATGTTTCCTCCACAGACTTCTTCATCCTCGACAGGGATAGATATTTCACAGTCGGAAATATTTATTACAGGAGCAGGTGATTGTTGTTTCTGCGATTCTGTTGTATTAGAGATCTCCTCAGGTTGAGGAACAGACTTTTCTCCAGCAGAATTGACCTCATTATTTAATATCCGTTCATCTAATTTTTTTTTCAATAGCCGTTCATACTCAGTAGTTTTCATTTTATTTTGGTCGCAATATTGCTTTAAATGCCCAAAGTTAAAGCACCTTTGACATTGCAATTTAACACCCAGAAACTTAAGTTTAACTAAGTAACCCTGGAAAGGTACTATCTGGGGAATGTTGGAAGGATCTGCAGTGATCTCAACAATATAATCACTATCCCTCCAAACTTCGCGATAGTTTTGATACTTTTTCTCCGCGTTTTTATCAAAAGGATTACTTTTGGGATAGTGATTGTTAATCTCCCCAAATTGTTCGAGCCACTTGACTAGGAGGCCTTCGTTAACTCTTTTAAATGTATTAACCAGAGTAATGGTGAACTTCTTCTTCTTGTCAAGAGATATTTTATCAATTCCCTTGAGCTTGCAAATTGCCTCTTCATAAATGCCGTCTTTATTTATAGTCTTTATTTTCAATTCTTTTTTTAGGTCCGAAAGTCTTGATCTAACATCGATAGGAAACTTTGTGTAGATACAAGATTGTCCTAAACCAAATCTGGGGTTTGCTCCAGCCACTTCATGCTCATGGAATCCGAATTCCATAGCCATATCGTACACTTCAATGTGCTTCAATTTGTCCGTTTTAAACGCATTTCCATCAGAGTCTTCCATTGTAATAACGAAGGTTTCCCATTCGTAATCTAAATTCAGGTTTAATCTTTTCTCAACAACATTGTTGCTCTTCTTCTTTTTCAACACGTCTGAATAAGCGCTCCTCAGAAAAGTCGATTTGCCCTTATCATGAGGTATATCAGGAGGAATACCCTCCATCCTTAACTTAGCTCCTTAGGCCTTATTGGTATTAGCCCGTAAAGACGGTGAAAACGTGAAGAAAAACTTAGAGGAACAAAAGAAGAATTGTTCTCTTTATTGACGCTCCCGCAAAAGGGAGAAGAATAGGAGGGGGGAGGGGGAGAGTTAAAAAAAGAAGGACTCTTATTTTAAGCACTCCTTATCTTAAAAGCCCAATTTTTAACCAAAAAAAGGGGCAATGCGCAATATATGTATAATGTACTCACAGCCCAGATTCCAGGCTTACTGTCGATATAAAGAAATCCGTCCACAAGAAGCTGATCCCTGAGAAATTTGATGAAATCCCGGGGAGCGATTGGGAGCACTTCTTCACACAACAAAATACATTGTTTTCTTACTTTATAAATATGTAGTCAATCAATAAATCATAAAGCACATTGTTTACCCAGAATCAAACGTTTCTGTGATTGTTGTCACAACATAAGCGTTCAGGGTGTGTTTCAGCTTGCAACAGCCAGAAAAGTGAGATAAACTACTCATTTAAGCAATTTTACGAGTTAATCTGGTTAAATTGATAATTTGTCTATAAAAATATAAAATAAGTTGTTTTTCACTTCATTAAGTATGTAGTCAATCAATAAACTCATAAAATCACTTTTTACACAGAATCACTGTTTTTGTGATTTTTGTCACTACATTAAGCGTTTAATGAGATTTTGATTAGTTTTAATGAAGTATTGTGTGTTTGAGGTGGTCTTGATGAGATGGTTTCGTGTTTCAGACTTGCAACAGCCAGAAAAGTAGAGATAAATACTCATTTTAAGCAATTTTACGAGTTAAATCGGTCAAAATGATAATTAGTCTTTGAAAATTCCAAATTAATTGTTTTCACTTCCAATAGTGTGTATTAATAAAAACTCCAAAAAGCATCGTTTGTAGACCCTTTTACTCAGATCAAATGTTTCTGTGACTGTTTTCAAAACATAGCGTGAAATGAGATTTGATGAGTTTTAATGAAGTATTTGTGTGTTTGGAGGTGGTTCGTGATGCGCGGTTTCGTGTTTTCAGACTTGCGCAACAGCAGAAAAATAAAGTGACTACTTTTTAAGCAATTTACAGTGAAATGGGTCTTATATTGATAATTGTCTTTAAAAGATTATAAAATTGTTGTCTTTTCATTTCAATGAGTGTGTATTTTTTATCAATAAATCATAAAAGCATCGTTTTGAGCCACTTTTTCACAGAACACATGTTTCTGTGATGGTTGTCGCTACATTAAGGTTTATTGAGATTTGATTAGTTTTAATGAAGTATTTGTGTGTTTGGAGGTGGTTCGTGATGAGAGGTTTCGTGTTTCAGACTTGCAACAGCCAGAAAAATAAAGATAACTACTCATTTAAGCAATTTTACGAGTTTAATTGGTCAAAATGATAATTAGTCATATACAATTCCAAAAGTAGTTGTTTTTCCTTCAATTAGTGTTTAGTTAATCAATAAACTCCAAAAACATCGTTTGTTGGAACTTTTACTCAGAATCACATGTTTCTGTGATGTTTTTTACTAAATTAAGCGTGTAATTGAGATTTTGATTAGTTTAAATGAAGTATTGTGTGTCTGGAGGTGGTTCGTGATGAGAGATTTCGTGATTCAGACTTGCACAGCCAGAAAAAAAGAGATAACTACTCATTAAAGCAATTTACGAGTTAAATCTGGTCAAAATTGATCACTAGTCATTGAAAATTATATAATTTGTTGTTTTTCGCTTCAATTAGAGTGTATTTAATCATAAACTGCAAAAAGCATCGATTGTAGCCACTTTTACTCAGAATCACATGTTTCTGTGACTGTTTGTCATTAAATTAAGCGTTGAAAATTGAAATTTGTTAGGTTTAATGAGTATTTGTGTGTTTGGAGGTGGTTCGAGATGAGATGTTCGTGTTTCAGACTTGAACAGCCAGACAAAGTAGAAGAAACTACTCATTTAAGCAATTTTACGAGTTTTAATCTGGTCTAAATTGTTAATTAGTCATTGAAAATTATAAAATTGGTTGTTTCACTTCAATTAGTGTGTATTTAATCAATAAACTCCAAAAAGCATCGTTTGTGGAACTTTTTACTCCGAATCACATGGTTCTGTGATGTTTGTACTAAATTAGCGTGAAATTGAGACTTTGATCAGTTTTTATGAAGTATTGTGTGTTTGGAGGTGGTCGTGATGAGAGGTTTTGTGTTTCAGACTGCAACAGCAAGAAAAGTAGAGATAACTACCATTAAGCAATTTTACGAGTTTAATCTCGTCAAAATTGATAATTAGTATTGAAAATTATAAAATTGTTGTTTTTCACTTCATTAGTGTGTATTTAATCATAAACTCCAAAAAGCATCGTTTGTTGAACTTTTTACTCAGAATCACATGTTTCTGTGATTGTTTGTTACTAAATTAAGCGTGAAATTGAGACTTTGATCAGTTTTAATGAAGTATTGTGTGTTTGAAGGTGGTCGTAATGAGAGGTTTGTGTTTCAGACTTGCAACAGCAAGAAAAGTAGAGATAACTACTCATTTAAGCAATTTTACGAGTTTAATCTCGTCAAAATGATAATAGTCATTGAAATTCCAAAGTTAGTTGTTTTTACTTCATTTAGTGTGTATTAATCAATAAACTCAAAAAGCTCGTTTGTGGAACTTTTTACTCAGAATCACATGTTTCTGTGATTGTGATTACTAAATTAAGCGTGAAATTGAGTTTGATCAGTTTTTATGAAGTATTTGTGTGTTTGAGGTGGTCGTGATGAAAGGTTTCGTGTTTCAGACTTGCAACAGCCAGAAAAGTAGAGATAACTACTCATTTAAGCAATTTTACGATTTTAATCTCGTCAAATTGATAATTAGTCATTGAAAATTCCAAAGTAGTTGTTTTTCACTTCAATAAGTATGTAGTCAATCAATAAACCAAAAAGCATCGTTTGTAGCCACTTTTACACAGAATCACATGTTTCTGTGACTGTTTGTCACTACATTAAGCGTTTAATTGAGATTTTGATCAGTTTAATGAAGTATTGTGTGTTTGGAGGTGGTCGTGATGAGAGATTTCGTGTTTCAGACTTGCAACAGCCAGAAAAGAGATATACTACCATTTAAGCATTTTACGAGTTAATCTGGTCAAAATTGATAATTAGTCATATACAAATTCCAAAAGTAGTTGTTTTTACCTTCAATTAGTGTTTGTTAATCAATAAACTCCAAAAAGCTCGTTTGTAGTCACTTTTTACTCAGAATCACATGTTTCTGTGACTGTTTTATCATTACATTAAGCGTGAAATGAGATTTTGATTAGTTTAATGAAGTATTTTGTGTGTTGGAGGTGGTTCGTGATGAGAGGTTTCGTGATTCAGACTTGCAACAGCCAGAAAATAGAGATAACTAATCATTTAAGCAATTTTACGAGTTAATCTGGTCAAAATTGATCATTAGTCATGAAAATTATATAATTTGTTGTTTTTTCGCTTCAATTAGAGTGTATTTAATCAATAAACTGCAAAAAGCATCGATTGTAGCCACTTTTTACTCAGAATCACATGTTTTTGTGACTGTTTGTCATTAATTAAGCGTGATGATTGAATTTGATTAATGTTAATGAAGTATTTGTGTGTTTGGAGGTGGTTCGAGATGAGAGGTTTCGTGTTTCAGACTTGAACAGCCAGAAAAATAAAGAAAACTACTCATTTAAGAAATTTTTCGAGTTTAATCTGGTCTAAATTGTAATTAGTCATTGAAAATTATAAAATTTGTTGTTTTCACTTCAATTAGTGTGTATTTAATCAATAAACTCCCAAAAAGCATCGTTTGTTGGACTTTTTACTCGAATCACATGTTTCTGTGATTGTTTGTTACTAAATAAGCGTGAAATTGAGACTTTGATCAGTTTTATAGAAGTATTGTGTGTTTGAAGGTGGTCGTAATGAGAGGTTTGTGTTTCAGACTTGCAACAGCAGAAAAGTAGAGATAACTACTCATTTAAGCAATTTTACGAGTTTAATATCGTCAAAATTGATAATTAGTCATTGAAAATTATAAAATTGTTGTTTTTCACTTCAATTAGTGTGTATTTAATCAATAAACTCCAAAAAGCATCGTTTGTTGGAACTTTTACTCAGAATCACATGTTTCTGTGATTGTTTGGTACTAAATTAAGCGTGAAATGAGACTTTGATCAGTTTTAATGAAGTATTGTGTGTTTGAGGTGGTCGTAATGAGAGGTTTTGTGTTTCAGACTTGCAACAGCAAGAAAGTAGAGATAACTACTCATTTAAGCAATTTTACGAGTTTAATCTCGTCAAAATTGATAATTAGTCATTGAAAATTCCAAAGTTAGTTGTTTTTACTTCATTTAGTGTGTATTTAATCAATAAACTCCAAAAAGCTCGTTTGTTGCGAACTTTTACTCAGAATCACATGTTTCTGTGATGTTTATTACTAATTAAGCGTGAAATTGAGACTTTGATCAGTTTTTATGAGTATTTGTGTGTTTGAAGGTGGTCGTAATGAAAGGTTTCGTGTTCAGACTTGAAACAGCCAGAAAGTAGAGATAACTATCATTTAAGCAATTTACGATTTTAATCTCGTCTAAATTGATAATTAGTCATTGAAAATTCCAAAGTTAGTTGTTTTTCACTTCAATAAGTATGTAGTCAATCAATAAACTCATGAAAGCATTGTTTGTAGCCACTTTTTACACAGAATCACATGTTTCTGTGATTGTTGTCACTACAATTAAGCGTTTAATGAGATTTTGATCAGTTTTAATGAAGTATTTGTGTGTTTGGAGGTGTCGTGATGAGAGATTTCGTGTTTCAGACTTGCAACAGCCAGAAAAGTAGATATAACTACTCATTGAAGCAATTTTACGAGTTAAATCTGGTCAAAATTGATAATAGTCCTTTAAAATTCCAAAATTAGTGTCTTTCACTTCAATTAGAGTGTATTTTATCAATAAACTCCAAAAAAGCATCGATTGTAGCCAATTTTTACTCAGAATCACAGTTTCTGTGACTGTTTGTCATTAAATTAAGCGTGAATTGAGATTCGATTAGTTTTAATGAAGTATTTGTGTGTTTGGAGTGGTTCATGATGAGAGGTTCGGTTTCAGACTTGCAACAGCCAGAAAAATAAAGATAATACTCATTAAGCAATTTTTCGAGTTTAATCTGGTCTAAATTGATAATTAGTCATGAAAATTATTTAATTTGTTGTTTTTCACTTCAATTAGGTGTTTAATCAATAAACTCCAAAAAACATCGTTTGTTGGAATTTTTTACTCAGAATGTTATGTATAGTCACGTTGACAAGTGCTGGTTTTTTTGTGATCTATAAAAAATAAACTTAGCCGGTTGTAGTGACTTTTGTAGTGTGTGCTGGGATTCCACAGAAAGATATCGTTCCGGACATCAACGTTGGACATCTCAAACCCCACTGGAGATACGCGGAAGTCGAGAAATCGTACGAATTTTTTTCTGGAGCGATTACGTCATTGTAGTCGGTCCAGTAAGGAGGAAAAATATCTAGAAGATTAAGGTAAGAAAGAGTCTTCTTTCTTACTTAAGAAAACATCAAGAACAACAACAGCGTTATATTTTTTTTTTAAATGACTACACGCCCGACCGGCGACCCTCCTGACTCCAGGCATGCGTCAGAGGACTTGGTAAAAAGAAGAAAATTCTGAAGATATCTATGATGATTATTCTAATGGTCAGAAGGAAGGGAAGGAAAAGGATAATGAAAATATGCAAGGTGTGCAAGACAAAAAAAGCTTACAAGCCAGCCCGGAAAGGTCTCAGAGAAGGAACAAGGAAAATAATACCTCCTACGCCTTCAAAATCAAATCATCACTGATGAATAAAATTACACTACATGGGAAATAGATGGGAAAAGATTTACATTGACCTAAGAGATGAAGAGCATAAAACACTGAGGGGCTTCAATCTCAAGGTCAGACACTACCAAAAATTGTTTGATGGCCTGTCTTTGTCTGAAAATGAGATTGAACGAATTAATATTTGCAAATGCGGGGCTGGATATATCGTTATAACATTCAAAACCCTATTGATGTTATTAATCGGTTCTCAAAATTTAAGAAATGGTCAAAATTGGAGGACGGAATTCTTTATAACATTCGAGGCATTGAGAACATAACGAAAATGCAAAACCCGATTGACATTATTGTCAAAAATGCCTCTGAAATACACATGGAAGACTTCAAAAGTCTTATTTGGAGAGGTCGTTGGAGAGCCTGAGGACGTACCACTTCAAGTCACTGCTGATAACGAGGGAGAAGAGAGATTGCTCAAAGTTTTAAAACAGTTTAAGTCTGGCCAACTTAAGTTTAAAATTAAACCTAAAAGAAAATTACCGGTGTTTCTTCCAGTGAGAGAAAAAGGGTGGAAATTATTAGCAGTTTCCAGGCAGTTCAGTGCTATAAATGTCTTAAGTTGGGACATGTAAAGGCAAGTTGCACGGAAGAAAGACGCATGTCCTACTCGGAATATGAAAAATACTTGAGAAACGCTCTTGGTCTCCCTATTAGAATTGGAGGAGCTGACGAGAGAGCCATAACAGAGATTGCTGCGCGTCGGGAGCGAAAAGAAGAAGAAGTGCACAGGAAGCCAATAAAGAGTGCCACTGTCGCTGAAGAAACACCTATTGAGGGGAATCACCCAAAGGAAGTGGAATCCACAAAAGCAGGAGTCCAAATAGAGGAACTCTCGGGTTTACCAAAACCTCTTAGGAGTGACTGGAATATGATCCTGAGGAAACCAAAAAAGTTGAGTGAAAACCGGCAGAGCAACTCCTCCAAGAAATACTCCAAAAGGCTAAATAAAAGTCCTCTTGAGGACGTAAGAAAGAAAGCTCGGGAGAGGAGTCCGACGGGACAAGGGAGAGAGGACAACGGGGAACCCACAACAACTGATCCAAAACTCGACAACCTGATTAAGACTCCTCAAAAAGGATCTCCAGGTGCCCGACGTGGGAGTCCTTCTTTGGAAGAAATAGAGCCAGCGGATCTTAGTTCGTAAGAAATTTTTAACCTTATCGTGCTCGACTGTTTTATTTGTGTATTTTACCTCTGGTGGTTTTATTTATTTATTTACCCCCCCCCCCCCCCTCACGCTCCAATGATAACTTCTAGTTGAATTTTTTAACACACAACGCTGATTGTTTTTTAAATAATGAGAAAAGAGCATCCCCCCCCGCTTCTAGTCTTTTGAAAATTTTAACCGCTAATGTGAATCAATAGTGGACTTATCGAAAAGAAAGCAAGTTATCAATCATTTTTTAGACCAAGATCCTGATATTTTATCAATGTGCGACACCAGGGTAGTAGTCTCGGTTGAAGAGATGCTTAACATGACTGGCTATGCTGTGGTGCAAGTCCGGCGGTAAGGCTAGGAGGAAACATCCTTCCAGAGGAATTTGGTTAGCAATAAAAAAATCCTTTAATCCAAAAGTTATTAAAATTGACAAACGTGGTAACTACGTTATTATCTCTATAACTTGGAATAGATCGGCTATCAAAATGTCTAGTGCGGCAAATAAAGACGACCCTTCTTTTTATGATTACATTGAATCGCTGTTAGCAGATGGTTTGAGTTCGAGAAATGAGGAATTCATCTTGCTGGAGATTTTAATATGGTCATGGATCAGGAAAGAGATACTAGGGGCTACTTGAAAAAATAATCCAAAGGCAACTAGGAGAATGAAAGAAATTATTATGAAACATCGTCTAGATGATGTAGCGAAAATTTAACCCATGCCCGGATCATATTTTCTTTTAAAACGTGAGGGTAAGATAGTGAAGTCTTCCAGACTAGATTAAATATTCGTGTCTCCTGGTCTGTATGCTTTATTAGGAGACTATTGTGTATTACCTCCTCGACAATCAGATCATCTCCTTCCATGACAGAAATAGCTGCTTCAAATAATCCCAACAAGACGCATTGGAAATTAATGTTAGTTCTAGAGGATGATAATACATGCCAAAAGGTAAAAAAAGTTATCGAAGGAATTCTGATTAGACTTGAAAAAAAAGAAATTAGAACATGTTCCCATGCATTAAAATTAGTACTGGACTGCTCCAAGAGAGAGTACATCAAGTTAGGAGTAAGACTTAGCAGGGAGAGAAAAGAGAGAAAAAAGGAGTTAGACCATATAATGTTAGCTGGTGGTCCTAACGAGGATGTGGCAGAGGAAATGAAGAAAATTGATGAGTATTATACGAATGGTTATAAAATCCGAAGTGGCTTTAAAGATCTACCTAAAGAAACGTTTTGATAGAGAAACTTAGGAAGCAGGAGGTGAACGGAATGGAAAAGAAAGAAGTGAAGTCAATAGTCGGGGGAGGAGGAACTCAGTTACATGGCAGTAAAGTTAAAAATAATGCAATAGTTGATTACTTCCAAAATATTCACAAATGTGGGAATGTGTAAAGGAGAGCCCCGGGATCTGTCAAAGTGTGCATCCCAAGGACAAATACACGTAGGTAAGGACTTATACAAATACAGTAAAAAAAAATTAGTAAAGGACACAGTCGACAAATTGGATCAGGAAATTTCGATTAAAGAAATAAAAGACTACATCATTAGTTACAAAAAGAAAAACTGTGCACCAGGACTGGATGGCTTCCCAATGGATTTTACAAAAAGTTTAGCGTTTGTTGAGCCCGCTTCTGCAGAAGGTGTATAAAGAGGTAATGCTCTTGGTTTTCTTTGTAGTCATATCACTAGGGGAAGATTGATTTTGATTCGAAAACAGGCAAAGATCCGAGACAAATAGGAAATTTGCGTCCATTAACAATGCTTAACACTAGTTATAAAATTTTTAGTGGCATATTAGCCTTGAGGATAAGGGATGTCTTCCTTCTATTATTCATTCATCGCAGAAGGGCTTTTGAGAGGTAGGTGGATGGATGACGTCATTAGGGGCATAAAAGACTCTATTTCTTCAGCAAAGCAAAATGTACAGGAAATCACAGCGGTGGCAATTGATTTTAAGAAAGCCTTTGATAGTGTGTCTCAGGCTTGGATACTAAAAAGCTTAGAGTTGCACGGACTAGGTGAAAATTGATTTGAAAATATCCAAACAAGCTACAAGGAGGACAGTTATAAAGTCGATATAAAGAGGTGTAGGCAGGGTGACCCGATTTCCCCATACTTGTTTATTATGGCATGGATTGGCTTCTAGTGGAACTCAATGTAACCCAAAGTATAAAAGGCGTGAAAATCGGTACGGAAGAAATTAAAGTTGAAGCCTTTGCTGACGACTTAACGATGTGTT
>CP045902.1:12989834-13000271 GCA_013387185.1 Caligus rogercresseyi
CGCAAAATTGCTTCAATGAGTAGTTATCTCTATTTTTTGGCTGGTGAAAGTCTGAAACATGCAACCTATCATCACATCATCTCCAAAGCACACAATCTTCATAAAAACTGAAAAAATTCACCATTGCACACTCCAAATAGTGACAAACAGTCACTTAAACTGTGATTCTGTGTTAAAAAAGCTACAAAGATGCTTGTGTGGTATTTATTATTGAAATGAATACAACTAATTTCGGATTTTTAGATCAATAATTATCACTTTTGATCTAATTAAACTCGTAAAATTGCTGAACTGCGCAGTTATCTTTATTTTTCTGGACGTTGCACGTCTGAACACGCAACCTCTTATCACAACCATCTCCACAAACCATAATGCTTCATTAAAACTTCACAAATTCACAACTGCACACTCAATAAAGTGACAAACAGTCACCTAAACATGGTGAATCTGTGTTAAAAGTGGCTACAAACGATGCTTTGTGGAGTTTGTTGATAGACTACATCCTAATTTAAGTAAAATACAACTAATTTTCGGATTTTTAGATGACTAATTAACAATTTTTATCTGATTAAACTCGTAAAATTGCTAAACTGAGCAGTTATCTCTATTTTTCAGGACGTTGCACGTCTGAAACACGCAACCTCTCATCACAACCATCTCCAAACACATTAATGCTTCATTAAAACTTCACAATTGACACCTGCACACTCATAAAGTGACAAACAGTCACTTAAAACATGTGATTCTGTGTTTAAAAAGGCTACAAACGATGCTTGTGGATGTTGCGGCGCGATCTCCTAGCTCAAATCATTTACATATATTATTTCATATTTTTGCCTTTTAAATTGTAATTGCCCTCCCCCCTGCCACTTTTCCTTTTGTTTATTTTGACACCTCTTCGCCTCGTGGTATTTAGCTCAACACTTTTCCTTTTGTTTATTCTGACACCTCTTAGCTTCGGGGTATTTATCAATCCTTTTCCTTTTGTTTTCTTTTCCTTCGTCATGGTCAGTAGGCCTCGTGTTGTCTGACGAGGTGGACTTGTAATGAACGCTTGGGTAAGCAATTTTGTAATATTAATGACCAATTGAAATGATCCTTCCCAATCTATGGTATTATATATATTTTAATTGATTAAAATCTTTATTATGTGACGGAAAAAAACCACACAGCACACACACACGTACGCACGTACAATGCGTACTACGAGACAAATACAGTCCATTTATTGAGGAAGACGCCCGTAATTGGGAAAAGCCGCGTCGCTGTCCAAAGAGGAGGCTGGGGAGTCCGATCCGAGAAGAGTCCGGAGAGAAAGACAAAGTTTGAGCTCCAAAGAGTGGAGGAAACTACCCCCATCCCAGGCACGCGCTCAACAGTGGAGTTTATTAATTGAAGTGAAAACAACTATTTCGGATTTTTAGATGACTATTTGTCATTTTGATTTGATTAAACTCGCAAAATTGCTTAATGAGTTGTTATCTCTATTTTTCTGGCTGTTGTAAGTCTGAAACTCGAAAACTCTCATCACAACCATCTCCATACACACAAATACTTCATAAAAACTGAAAAAAATTCAAAGTTACACACTCCATTAGTTACAAACAGTCACTTAAACACGTGATTATGTGTTAAAAAAGGCTACAAACGATGCTTTTGGAGTTAATAATTTGATACATCCTAATTGAAGTGAAATACAACTATTTTTGGATTTTTTAGATAACTAATTATCAATTTTGATTTGATTAAACTTGCAAAATTACGTAAGTGAGTAGTAATCTCTATTTTTCTGGCCTTGCACGTCTGAAACACGCAACCTCTCATCGCAACCATCTCCAACACATAAATACTTCATAAAAACTGAACAATTCACAGTTACACACTCCATAAAGTGAAGAACAGTCACTTAAGCATGTGATTCTGTGTTAAAAAAGGCTACAAACGATGCTTTGTGGAATTTATTAATTAAAATTATATACAACTATTTTTGGATTCTTAGATAACTAATTATCAATTTTGATTGATTAAACTTGCAAAATTGCTTAAGTGAGTAGTAATCTCTATTTTTTTTGGCTGTTGAAAGTCTGAAACACGCAACCTCTCATCACAAACATCTCCAAACACACACATACTTCAAAAAGACTGAATAAATTCACAGTAACACCTCCAAAGAGTGACAAACAGTCACTTAAACATGTGATTTTGTGTTAAAAGTGGCTACAAACGATGATTTGTGGAGTTGTTGATTGACTATACCCTAATTGAAGTGAAATACAACTAATTTTGGATTTTTAGATGTCTAGTTGTCAATTTTGATTTGATTAAACTCGCAAAATTGCTTAAATGAGTAGTTATCTCTATTTTCTGGCTGTTGCAAGTCTAAAACACGCAACTATTCATCCAACCATCTCCAACACACAAATACTTCATTAAGACTGAACAAATTAACAATTGCACACTCCAATAGTGACAACAGTCACTTAAATATGTGATTCTGTATTAAAAGTGGCTACGAACGTTGCTTTGTGGAGTTTATTAGTTGACTACACCCTATTGAAGTGAAATACAACTAATTTCGGAATTCTAGATGTTTAGGAGAAGGCGCTTGATAGATCTTAAAATGTGGTCATGCCGTATAGTCTAGAACGCTTTGCAGAATCAATTGCAATTATAGCTCCAAACTTGCTACGACTTTTGACTGATTCCATTGCGATAAAAATGTTGCGTGAAATATCCGTGATTTTTCTATTTTTAAGAAAGCCTTTTTTCATGATCAATTTTACAGTTTAAATAGGTTCAATTTTTTTAGCTAAAATACCAATTAAAATTCTGTACGCATTATTTAAAATAGTTATCGGCCGCCAATGGCTAAAATCAGTTTCATTGCCTTTCTTAGGAATCAATGCTATACGACCCTTGGCGAGAGTACTTGGCATTTTTCCAGTAAACTCAATATGTCGGCCGATACATAAAAGATATGGAGCTATTTCTTCAGGGGCGATAGAGAAGATACGTCCACAGATTCCGTCAGGACCAGATGCTTATTGTCCTTGAACTTACATCTTATATGTTCGACAATACATTGATGTGTAAAAATTTCCGGGGAACTTTGACGTCTTCTCTTGGGGAAATTTAGCCTTAGACCACCGACAATCTCGGAAAACTTTCCATGGAAATAATTCAAAATCTCTTTAGGTTTCTTAATAACTCTGTTATTGTCGATAATGCTTTTAATAGTGCATGCAGAGCTGCTCTTGTTATTTGGAAGAAACTTATACCTTAAATTGGAATCTGATTCCCTATCTCTTTTTCTCTCCATTTCTGCTTCTGCAATGTCTGTCACTCTATATTCATTCACTAGCTCAGTAGTAGTTATGCACTTAATGAAAATAGAAGAAGCGGAAAGAGCTTTTTCAATGTCATACTGGAGCTTCGCTGCTTTATTTTTATGAGATGTAATAAACTTTTTCACAGTACTTGAAACCACTTTCAGAAGCAAGGGGTACGCCCGTTTTTGAGTAATCGAACTATGACCATTAGACAGGTTTGTTCTCAAGTTTCTAATAAACTTTTTTTCCGACAAAACCCATCGTGGTGTTTTGAAAGAGCGGCGGAACGGAACATGACGAAGACAAATTTCTATTAGTTTATGATCTGACGAAGGCTCTGGGATGTAACGGGCACTTCTTATAAGATGAACCAATAATGATGATACAAGAGCAAGATCGATACGGGAGGATTTGTTTCCGCAGCACCACGAAATGTTATCTTCAGGATTAAATTTTTTGGTGACGTCCACTAACTGTAATCTAAAGATAAGCTCCTTAAGGACGGCAGAATTGGGGTACCTAACCAACGGCTTATCAACATCCACATTCAAGTCTCCTATTAATAAAAGAGGAAGCTGCCGAAGATTTTGCGACTCGAGGATACTTTGAAAAAACGTGGAAGACTTACGATTCGGGCCATATGCATTGATGACAGAGAAAGTACAACCAGACGCAGAAATAATAATGTGGATCCAATCCCCATCACTGGAGTACTCATTAACGAAAAGCGGTTTTAATATACGTTTAGAGACAAAAGTAACAACTCCTCTTTTTCCACTACAGGAGAAAAAATGATTAAACGAGGCCGGAAGACATTGCATACAATTGTTTTTGCAGGATGAAGATACTTTAGAAGAGATGTCTTGCAGGCAAATGATATCAGGGTTGGAGGAACCAGGTGCTTCATAAGCGCATGCCTAACCCTTCTATTTCTTCCACCCCTAACGTTCAAAGACACAATTTTAGAAATACCCATATTGTTTTCGAGCTCGTTGGAAATAGTTGGAGGGAAATAATCTGTAATTTTACATTGTATTGGAATCATGTTTGTTTTCTTTTTTAGGTTATCCAATTTAGAACTGCCTTCAAGAGCATTATTGGAGTCTTTTCGGCTTCTTTTGGAGAGTGACTGGGATCTAGTGCGTAATCTATCCGATAACAACGGTCCTTTCGAATTTTTAGAGCCACTTGAAGAATGCGTAAGATCATCCACGCCTGGGGTAATGCCAGGATTCCGACATGTGTTAGATTCCTGCTCAAGATGAGACGGTTGGATAATTCTAACCGGCGCTTTGTCTGTCCCGTCAAGAATGGAACTGGAAGAAAGCTCAGGAATAATTATCTCAGATTGAGCCGATTGAGAGTTAGTCTCAAGGATGCGTGTACCCGTTCCTGAAGAAACATTTACTCCTGAAGACACTGCCACTGACGAAAAAGGGGTCTTAGGATCCACCTTACTTGAAGCTTCGGCCTGCTTACTTGCTGTTCCTTCCGCAATGTTTTGCACTATGACAGGGTCTGTTGCAAGAGAAAAGGAGTCATCTGAGGCGAAGAATTTTATCTCTTTACGACCGACTTTCTTGAGTCTTTCGGATATCCAAGCCTTGTAAAACTTAACCGATCTTGTCTTTACCTTACAAGCAGATCTGAAATGCCCAAACATGAAGCAGTTTGAGCATTGCTTCTTTTGTCCAAGGAACACAAATGATTCATTTTATCCCCGCAAGGAATAAGTGAGGGAATATTTCTAGCATTACCGGTAACATTGACCCCCAAATCTGAACTTTTATTATTCCAATGGAGAAACTTGGGATCGTCAAAAATAGGGTACTTCTTCAAATTCAATTTATCAGAGGCGGAGGAATTTCCAATACGAGAGGAATTGACTTTGCAGAACGGCTCAAGCATAGAGCGTATCGCCTGTTCACAAATTTTACCATATCCGTACTTTAAGGTCATATCAAATACATGGTCTCCTTCCCTTGCAAACATGAGCTTCCGACAGTCAATCAGTACTTTAAAAGGATTATTATCATCATCCCTGAAGTCTACCTCAACAGGAAGAGAGACATGTTTAACAATTCTTTCCATTGGAATTTTTATGTGTTATAATTAGAGGACGATGAGGCCTGTCCCAGTTTATACTGTGGACCTCTATTGGGTCGAGTTTTAAAACATTAATTGCAATAAGGGCGAGATTTCCGGGTGCATTTCACTTTTGCTAAGAGGCGCGTTCTTATCAATTCTTTTAGCGAACAGACAGAAGTTTTTCCATCCCTTGAGATCATTAACTGATCCATCAGAGAGGAACTTGAATGACTCATTTTATTATTTTTTCCAACAATACTACTATAGGATCTAGTTTCCTTTGCCTTAGTTACATGTTTCAGAGATTCTTGTACTGCACTAGACTCATCAGATCCATGACAAACAGCACTTGATTGCTAATGCTAGGAGAATCCACATTGGGACTGATTAAATTAGTAGTTATCTCTATTTTTCTGGCTGTTGCAAGACTGAAACACGCAACCTCTCACCACAACCACATCCAAACACACAAGAACATCAGTAAAACTCGACAAAATCACATTTACACACTCTATATTCTGACAAAAAATGACTATTACATATGATTCTGTGTAAAAAAAAAGTGGCTACAACCGATGCTTTATGGAGTTTATAGATTTACTACTCACTAATTGAAGTTAATTCAACAAATTTTGGAATTTTAGAGGACTCATTATCAATTTATTCTTAATTAACTTGTGAAATTACTTAAATTAGTAGTTATCTCTATTTTTCTGCCTGTTGCATGTCTAAACACGCAATCTCTCACCACAACCACATTCAAACACACATGTACTTCATTAAAACTGAATAAAATGACAATAAAACACTCAATTACATGTCAAACTATCACTAAAATATTTGGTTTAATGTAAAAAGTGGCTACAATAGATGCTTTATGGAGTTTATAGATTTAATACACACTAATTGAAGTGAAGTTCAACTAATTTTGTATTTTAGAAGACTAATTATCAATTTTGATCTGATTTAACTTGTAAAATTGCATAAATTAGTAGTTATCTCTTTTTCTGGCTGTTGCAAGTCTTAAACACGCAACCTTTCACCACAAACACCTCCAAACACACAAATACTTCAATAAAATGAAAATTATCACAAGTAACTGCTCCATGTATTTACAAACTATCACTAAAACATATGACTCTGTGTAAAAAGTGGCTACAGCCGATGTTTTATGGAGTTTATAGATTTACTACACACTAATTGAAGTGAAATTCAACTAATTTTGGAATTTTAGACGACTTATTATCATTTTGATCTGATTAAACTCGTAAAATTGCTTAAATGAGTAGTTATCTCTATTTTTTTCTGCCTGTTGCAAGTCTTAACACGCAACCTCTCACCTCAAACACCTCCAACACACAAGTACTTCATTAAAACTGAATGAAATCACATTTACACACTCCATGTTGTGACAAAAAAATGTCTTTAAAATATGATTCTGTGTAAAAAAAAGTGGCTACAATCGATGCTTTATGGAGTTTATAGATTTAATACACACTAATTGAAGTGAAATTCTACTTATTTTGGAATTTTAGACAATTTTGATCTGATTTAACTCGTAAAATTGCTTAAATGAGTAGTTATCTCTATTTTTTCTGGCTGTTGCAAGTCTGAAACACGCAACCTCTCACCACAACCACCTCCAAACACACAAAACATCGGTCAAACTCGACACATTCACAATTACACACTCCTGGCTTTGACAAAAAATGACTTTTACATATGATTCTGTGTAAAAAGTGGCTACAATCGATGTTTTATGGAGTTTATACATTTAATACACACTAATTGAAGTGAAATTCAACTAATTTTGGAATTTTAGAAGACAAATGATCATTTTGATCTGATTTAAGTGGTAAAATTCCTTAAATTAGTAGTTATCTCTATTTTTTCTGGCTGTTGCAAGTCTGAAACACGCAACTTCTCACCACAAACACCTCCAAACACACAAATACTTCATTAAAAATGAACAAAATCACAAGTACCCGCTCCATGTAGTTAAAAAAGATCACTTGAACATGGATTCTGTGAAAAGTGGCTACAAACGATGTTTAAGGACTTGAGTGATTGGTTACACACTAATTGAAGTAAAAACCATCTAATTTTGGAATTTTATACGACTAAATATCAATTTAGATCTGATTTAATTTGTAAAAATGCGTAAATAAGTAGTTATCTCTATTTTTAAGGCTAATGCAAGTCTGAAACACGCAACCACTCACCACAAACACCTCCAAACACACAAATACGTCATTAAAAATGAACAAAATCACAAGGACCCACTCCATGTAGTTTCAAACGATCACTAAAACATATGGTTCTATTTAAAAAGTGGCTAATATCGATACATGAGTGTGTTTTATAGATTTACTACTCACTAATTGATGTGAAATTCAACTAATTTGTAATTTTAGAAGACTAATTATCGATTTTGATCTGATTTAACTTGTAAATTGCTTAAATTAGTAGTAATCGCTAATTTTCTGCCTTTTGCATGTCTTAAACACGCAATCTCTCACCACAACCAGATTAACTCCTAATTTAAGCAAGTTTACGAGTTTTATCAGATCAAAAATGATAATTAGTCGTCTAAAATCAAAATTAGTTGAGTTCACTTCATTTAACTGTGTGGTAATTCTATAAACTCCATAATGCATCGATTGTAGCAATTTTTACATATAACTTTATGTTTTAGTGATAGTTTGTCACGTATTGAGTGTTTATTAAGGTTTTATTCAGTTTTAATGAAGTACTTGTGTGTTTTTGGGGTGGTTATGGTGAGAGGTTGCGTGTTTCAGACTTGTTATAGCCATAAAAATCGAGATAACTACTATTTTAAACATTTTTATAAATTAAATCAGATAGAAATTGATATTTAGTCGTATAAAATTCCAAAATTAGTAGATTTACTTCAATCAGTGTTAGTAAATCTATAAACTCCAAAAGCATCGTTTGTAGCCACTTTTTACATAGCCATATGTTTTAATGATAGTTTGTCACGTAATTTAGTTTGTTATTGTGATTTTATTCAGTTTTAATAAAGTACTATGTTTTGGAGGTGGTTGTGGTGAAGGTTGCGTGTTTCAGACTTGCAACGCCAGAAAAAAATAGAGATAACTACTAATTTAAGCAATTTACAAGTTAAATCAGATCAAACTTGATAATTAGTCTTCTAAAATTCCAAAATTACTTGAATTTCACTTCAATAATGTGTATTAAATCTATAAACTCCATAAAGCATCGATTGTAGCCACTTTTTACACAGAATCATATGTAAAAGTCATTTTTGGTCACAACATGGAGTGTTTAAATGTGATTTTTTCAGTTTAATGAAGTACTTGGTATTGGAGGTGGTTGTGGTGCGAGGTTGCGTGTTTCAGACTTGCAACAGGCAGAAAAAATAGCGATAATTACTAATTTAAGTAATTTTATAAGTTAAATCAGATCAAATTTGATAATTTGTCATCTAAATTCCAAAATTAGTTGAATTTCACTTCAATTAGTGTGTATAAAATCTATAAACTCCATAGAGCATCGATTGTAGCCACTTTTTACACAGAATCATATGTAAAAGTCCTTTTTGGTCACAACTGGAGTGTGTACATGTGATTTTATTCAGTTTAATGAAGTACTTGTGTGTTTGGAGGTGGTTGTGGTGAGAGTTGCGTGTTTCAGACTTGCAACAGCCAGAAAAATAACGATAACTACTCATTTAAGCAAGTTTACGAGTTTTATCAGATCAAAAATGATAATTAGTTGTCTAAAATTCCAAAATTAGTTGACTTTCACTTCATTAGTGTGTAGTAATTTATAAACTCCATAAAGCATCGATTGTAGCCACTTTTTTCACAGAATCATATGTAAAAGTCATTTTTGGTCACAACATGGAGTGTTTAAATGTGATTTTATTCAGTTTAATGAAGTACTTAAGTATTTGGAGGTGGTTGTGGTGAGAGGTTGCGTGTTTCAGACTTGCAACAGGCAGAAAAATAGCGATAACTACTAATTTAAGTAATTTTATAAGTTAAATCAGATCAAATTGATATTTAGTCTATAAAAATTCCAAAAGTAGTTGAATTTCACTTCAATTTAACTGTGTGGTAAATCTATAAACTCCATAAAGCATCAATTGTAGCCACTTTTTACATAGAACCAAATGTTTTAGTGATATTTGTCACGTAATTGAGTGTATTATTGTGGTTTTATTTATTATTATTATTGTGGTGAGAAGTTGCGTGTTTCAGACTTGCACAGCCAGAAAAATAGAGATAATTACTCATTTAAGCAAGTTTACGAGTTTTATCAGATCAAACATGATAAATAGTCGTCTAAAATTCAATAATTAGTTGAATTTCACTTCAATTTACTGTGTGGTAAATCGATAAACTCCATAAAGCATCGATTGTAGCCACTTTCTTACACAGAATCATTATGTAAAAGTCATTTTTTGTCACAACATGGAGTGTGTAAATGTGATTTTATTCAGTTTTATCGAAGTACTTGTGTGTTTGGAGGTGTTTTGGGGAGAGTTGTGTGTTTTTAGACTTGCAACAGCCAGAACAATAAGATAACTACTCATTTAAGCAATTTTACGAGTTAAATCAGATCAAATTTGTCTAAAAAAATTCCAAAATAAGTAGAATTTCACTTCAATCAGTGGGTAGTAAATCTTTAAACTCCATAAAGCATCGATTGTAGCCACTTTTACATAGCATCATATGTTTTAGTTTTTAGTTTGTCACGTAATTTGTTTTGTTATTGTGTTTTTATTCAGTTTTAATCAAGTACTGTGTTTTTGGAGGTGGTTGTGGTGCTAGGTTGCGTGTTTAAGACTTGCAACAGGCAGAAAAATAGAGATAACTACTAATTTAAGTAATTCATAAGTTAAATCAGATCAAATTTGATATTTGTCATCTAAAATTCCAAAATTAGTTGAATTTCACTTCAATTAGTGTGTATTACATCTATAAACTCCATAAAGCATCGATTGTAGCCACTTTTTACACATGAACCATATTTA
>CP045902.1:13009892-13027728 GCA_013387185.1 Caligus rogercresseyi
TAAATACAAAATAAGGTTTTTTAGATTCTGTTTATTATAACTATTAATACTTTTTCAAGATGACAAAATGTAAATATTTTTTTTTCTTGGCCGCAGGGGCTTATATTTCACTATTAGTATTGACAAATACAATCACAAATATATAACGGTTGTATCAAATATCAAAAGGGGTAACGTCCGAATTTATAACATTAAATAACAATAGTCATATTAATAAAAACAGAACAGCAATGGTTTTTAAATAAATTATTGAATTATATATATATATATATGCAGTTCATAATTGTTGGAGTACTTTGGAATACAGTGAAGCGATGGACATCATTTCAAGGAGGTTGGCATTTTAATTATCTTTTTTTAAATAACATAGTGAATGAAAACATTGTTTGGTAATTCATGAACGGCCCGATATGTTTCAATTAAAGACGAGCATTTCCACAGTAAATGATCTGTAGTTTCTATTTCCCTCTTGCAAAAGAAACAGTTACTACGGTCGTCTTTGAAAATTTGCTGGCAACTTCCAGTGAACCAGTCAACTTTCTATATTGAAACCACTTTTCAGCCGATGTTAAAAATGGATTTTAACAGCTTTAATGCACTTGCTGATATTTCTTTTTATTCCTCTTCATTTTAAATAAGATTCAAATGGAATTATAGTTGATATATAAGATGTATTTCTTAAAACCCTCGTGGCTATAGTAAAACTTTATTTTAAAAGGTAAAAACGGTCGTGAGGTATTTAGTGGGCTACCGAAGACACTTGTAAAATATTTAAAAGCGAGCTAGTTTAAAATTTCTTCAGAATAAATAACGTCACTTGCGATAAAAAGCGTTCACTGTTTTAAGGATGGAGGTATTTAAACAATTTAAACTGGCATCTCCATGCTAAAGACAGTTCAAACTTTCGAGACAGGGTTCTCGACCCTTCACAAAAAGCTTTCATTCTCTCTGAGGATTGGGAGAAATGTTTAAAATTTCGACAATCGGGACAAGGAAACTGTTTCAAATCAATATCATTATGCATAAAATTGTTTCAAGCATATGGACCATATTGGTTTTTTGTCCCTAAGTTACGGATCCAAAGACAGTTTTGGACATCCACATTTTTTTAATATCATGAACGCCTAGTCTCCAAGTTTTAACGGTGTATGTATTCTAAGACTGGAGATATTCTTCTTCTGTTGAAGCCAAAAAAGATGTTTCCATTTTTGTAATATCCTCCAACGTTCTTTGGTGAAAGGGGAGTAACACGGAACAAATGAATGATCCTAGGTACAATAGGCTTGATCTTGTTCCATACGTTTAAATGGAGGGTGTTAAAAAATAAACTTGACGCCTTGACGTTTGCTAAAATTTTATTCAAGTTCATCTCAGTGCTATTTGGGCCAACCCAAGATCCAAGTATATTCATGTCTTTAGATGTTTTCAAAGTTGGCCATGATTTAACTAAAATATCACCGTATGGGCTTATTAAGTCTGATTTTTCAATATTTACACTGAGTCCAGAAACAATTTTTTGTAGCGTTCTAAAATTTTAAAGTTGATTTAACTGATAAAAGAGTTTGGAGGGACCACCCGAATATGTCACCGTTAGATCGTAAATATGTAAATATTGTTATCTTTGTTCATCTTCCTTGACGTATTGGATATAATTTTCTGATCGACACTGGACAAACCACTGTCCAAGCATAGAACCATATTTGGCCAAAGAAAAATAACAAGAAAAGAACGCGTTTGCCGTAGAAAAAACATTTTTATTTTATTGTAATGTTAATAACATGTATGTCTTACGAATAATTTACATAGAGTATAAAGATATAGAGAGCTGATTCCCTTCAATTGCAGAGAAAAACACAAAGTTCTGTTGTTTCTGTGTGTTCAAAATAAACAAAAGTAATTTGTACTACGACATCGTAAGCTGATCATAGATTATATCTCTAAGATCAGCTTACGATGACGTAGTATAAATTACTTTGTTTATTTGAACATACAGAAGTAATAGATCGCTGTTTCTCTGCTATTGAAGGGAATCAGCTCTCTATATATTATATCTCTATGATAATTTATCACTAATATTTCGTTATCCGATGGTATTATGCAGGCTTGTGAGCGTTCAGCTTTTTTTGCGTTCAGCGTTCCGTTCAGCGTTCAAAAAAATTAGCGTTCCGTTCAGCGTTCCGTTCAATGGTTTTGCGTTCAGCGTTCCGTAGCGTTCAGCGTTCAAATATTTAAAAAAGTACTGCGTAGTGATGACTTTTTTTTTTTTTTAGAAAATAATTTTCCGAAAAAGTACTGCGTAGTGATGACGTTTTTTTTTTTAGAAAGAATTTCGAAAAAGTACGGCGTAGTGATGACGTTTTTTTTTAGAAAATAATTTCCAAAAAAAAGTAATGCGTAGTGATGACGTTTTTTTTTAGAAACAGAATTTCCGAAAAAAGTACTGCGTAGTGATGACGTTTTTTTTTAGAAAAGAATTTCCAAAAAAGTAATAGCGTAGTGATGACGTTTTTTTTTTAGAAAAGAATTTCCGAAAAAAGTACTGCGTAGTGATGACTTTTTTTAAAAAGAATTTCAGAAAAAAGTAATGCGTAGTGATGACTTTTTTTTTTAAAGATTTCAGAAAAAGTAATGCGTAGTGATTACATTTTACAAAAAGTACAAGAAATGTTTTGGAAAAATTGAACGCTGAACGCAAAACTCTTTTTTTGCGTTCAACGTTCAGCGTTCAAAAAAAAAGTTGCGTTCCGTTCAGCGGTCCGTTCATTGAACGTGCGTTCAGCTGAACGCCGTTCAATTTTGCGTTCGTTCACAAGCCGATTATATGATGATATGCAAAGCAAATTTAACGTAAATACTATTTGACCTTTTAAAAATCAACATTATATAGAAATTTCCGATATGATTTTTACAAGAAATGGATCATTATTTAACTGAATAATTTTGCATTAATTTGTTCGTCAACCAAGGTTGGATAGATTTTTATCAATGTGCAAAATTCCTGCCTTTATAATTATCCTCAAGAATTTCAAATATAATTACTTGATATGAATAAAGTGTAGATGTAATCAATTAAAAGGTTTTTTCTGACATGTCCAAAAAAACGTAATTTTTTATGAATCATAGTGTATAAAATGGCAATATATGCTTCAATTATTAAATAAAATTAATTTACGTATTTTTTAAGAGAAAAAAATAAAAAATAATATCAGGAGACATTTTTATTTATTTTATTTAGATATATTGTCTAATTTACTTCTTTGTATAATATTTTTCTTTGTTATTTTATATTGAATGAAGGTTTTAACATTAGGGGAGAGGGACCATGAAGTTACGAACGAGAGAGGGCTGAGGAAGTAATTTGCTTGCAGGCCCAATTAGAAAATAAAATAATGGCCATATATGCTTCGTAGAAGGTGTATCTATTTCAGAGTCACGGTTCATAAATTATGAATATGGTTACAATCCACAGAACTCTAAAAAACGGGTTTCCATTCTTCAATTATAAATACGTTGGAACCCCAATGTTGGAAGGTCCAGCAAGGTCTCAAAAACAATCCATCTAAAATAAATATCTTGTTTCAAACTAAAAATGTTATTTTTCAATAGGGGCTTACAAAATAACAACATTATATAAAAATGCAGTTTTATCTTTTGTTCAAATATCGTGTTTTATTTAAAATATCAAAGATATTAAAAAGCCATAAACGGTTAAATTCTAAATCAGTTTTATTTTTCATGTACATCCAAAATTCAACGAGAGATTTAAGTTTTGAAAATAGTCATTTTATGGAAAATACCCCAAAATTGAACATTTGAAACTTTATTATCTCGTTTGATTTTGAATGTACATGAAAATAAAAATAAGTTAGAATCCTTGCGAGCTTACCTACATTTTGCGGCAAATGTTTGAAAATACCTAGCATTGAAATTAAGGACATTAGAGGCGATCGAATGGCGAAAAAAAAATTGCTATATAAGTTTACTAAATAATTTTTGGGCCTGTTGAGCGGACAATTCCCATTATTCGATTTCGTTCAAACTTTCACAAGATGATCTCTATGCACTAAAGTAAAATCCTGGGGGGAGCCCGACTCTCAAATCCGAAAAACGGTAAACAAGAATCACCTTAATATATATATATATATATATATATATATATATATATATATATATATTATTTATAATTATAGTTCACCTTGGAAGAAAAGATAGATGTTAACTGTGTATTTACAGACTCTACTCAAACACTTTAAATACCTTCCTTGTGCTCTTAAATTTGGTGATGAATATGGGACAAAGATGCATTATTATCGTATGCCAGTTCAATAAAAATAAGTATACAGCTCCAATTGATGATTTACCTAGATATTACAGAAGATTCAAGATATACTAATAAATAGTTAAGGATGCAAAAAGTAATGTTTTTTAAACTTGTGATTGGTTGAAACAAAAGGAAAAGGAATATTAAGTTGTTCCATAAATAATGAGGTAGGTTAGCTATCTCGAAAAGTTCACACGCTATCTCAAAAATTTCAACGGGAGCGTTCTTATTGCATATTTTTGCATGGGAACAGACTGTATAACGCCACTCAGGTTAGTATATAAGGTGAGTAATCGCGTCATTCTACTCGCCGCTGAAAATGGAGACACCCGACTTTCGCTCTTACTTCTCGATCAGGATAAAGCTCGCCAGGACAGTCAACGAGATCCAAGGGGACCTGCTCTCTACCTTTCCTGACACCTGCCCTGGCCTCTCCACCCTCCAGAGATGGCACACTGAGTTCGATAAGGGTGTTTTTGCCCTGAGAAGAAGACCCGTCCTGGACGTCCCCGGGAGACGAGGTCAGAGGAGTGGCCCGTGTGAAGAGCCTGGTCGAGAATAACCCCCGGATGACCACTCGACAAGTTGCTGCAAAGTTGTCCCTACCATCTATGTTACAACTGTTTTCAGGCTTCTGACGGAGGATCTAGGGCTCCGAAACCTCCTCAGCGTGCTCGTCCCTCACCAGCTCTCTGAAGCCAACAAGACGCAGCGAGTAAAGTGCTGTCAGGACCTCCTGAAGCTGTTCCAGGACCACGAGGAGGACTTTCTGGGGTCTCATCTGTTAGTCCAGGACAAGTCCTGGTTCTACTGGGATTCGGCGGAGCGGAGGAAAGTCTGGGCGGAGCCCACGGGGGCCCGGTTCTCGACCCTGTGTGAAACAGACAACGAGGAAGACAATGATTCTGATGGGGTTCACCTACAAGCCGAGGCGGGTATCGATCACTGCACTACCTGCCGGGACCACAGCCGACCGGAACACCATGATTGAGTACCTGAGGACGACTGGGAAGCGCTTTTTCAGCCTGAAAAAGGACGAGATCCGGCTGCAAGATTGTCTCCTCATGTGGGGCAATGCACGTCTCCACAGTGCCACCGATACCAGGGGGTTCCTGACCCGGAGGTACGTGGAACCGGTGAAACAGTCACCCTACTCACCCGACCTGAACCTGTGTGACAAGTTCCTGTTCCGGAAGTTGAAGCACCTGCTCTGGGAGGACGAGTTTGGGGGCCAAGAGGAGGCTACCCTCTCCTTTCAGCGGGCGATGAGGAGAGTTAGTGAAGACGAGCTCTACGACCAACTCAGGAAGCTCCGGGGACACTGCCACGACGTCATTGCAGTCGGAGGGGATTATTGTACTGATTGAGAAGTTTTTTTTGTTGATCTGATGGAAATTTTGAGTTTTATTTGGTCGACCTCATTATTTATGGAACAACCTAATATTAATGAAATATTATGTTACAAAAATATAACTCCACTTCCGACTGTTGAGGGAGTGGACATCAGCAATTCAGATAGAAGAAATTCATCCTTAAGTTTACAAATTTTATCTTCTCATGGGACCAATCCATGACGTCATCCTTTGAATGGACTCCTCCTATTCCACCTATTATATTAATTGATAAATCAAATGTTCATACTATGAAAAAATGAAAGACTATTATGTTCGCCATAGCTATCGATAAAGGATATTAACTCGGACTATGAGACTTAGAAAAATAAGGAACACAATGTTACCAACTGAAGTACCGGTTTTATTGTTGAGTTGGCGAGAGCTACTTGTTTGTAATCATAAACCAAATAAATATTGAATAGTAAATGAAACAACAGTAAGCATGAATAAGTTCTCAATGTGTAGGGGCATTGTTTCTGGAATAAGCATTTTTTGTTCTTTTTTTTATTAAAACGAGTGGGCGAGGGAGGCCTAAGTCATGACCAGATGGGCCTATGATAGCTACGCCAACGGTCACCTGGTTCTACCTCTTTTGAAGGCCTTGAAGGGGATTAAAAATAATAACGGAATAAAGAATGAAATAATGAAGGTATATTTTAATGTTTTTTCATCAGTGGGGGAAAATAAATATACATATATATGCTAAGATAAGGAGTAAAAGTAATTCAAAGCTCTTGATGGTTTTCTTTATTGTTTATTGACCTTATTTTCAAAATATTTCGAAAACAAACAAATATGTTATAACATCTTTTTGTAATGTAAGTTCATTGTCGTTCACAAAATATGTTTTTTATATACTTTCTATTCCTACATGTTAGATGTATATTCATGTTACATCTTCAAGTTCAATGTTCCCTCCAAACTATGTTCTCTTTTTACAGAATGCTGACCTTAAAACAACAACGGCATTCCGGTCCACTTTCACCTCAGATTGATTTAAAGAATAAATATAATCCATAGAGATATAAATATATAGAGAGCTTATTCCCTTCAATAGCAGAGAAACATCGTTCAGCTGTCGCCTGTGCCCAATGTAAACAAAGTAATTTGTACTACGTCATCGTAAGCTGATCATAGAGATAGATTCTATCTGTTATGTTTGTCTTGTGTAATTGAGTGAAATAAATTGAAAGAAAAAAAAGTAATTTGTACTACGTCATCGTAAGCTGATCATAGAGATAGATTCTATCTTTAAGATCAGCTTATGACGTAGTACAAATTACTTTGTTTATATTGGACACAAAAATACAGATGAAGGAATAAGCTCTCTATATCTTTTATCTCTATGATATAATCACATAAGTTAGGTTTGTTTGGATTATTTTATATAACTTAGATATAGGAACATACAGTCAATGGGTAGCGATGATTGTTTATCAAGATAGTTAAGACAGTGATTTTATAATAATTAATGAAACATCATCTTCTTTATCTGGCATCATTGATGATGTTTTTAATATTCGCTCATTTTCTTTTCTTCAAAAACTGAGTCATTGTTCATTTTCAAAGTTAGTGTGTACAATTATATCCTGCGCTACAAAAGAATGTTCCGACAAGGAACATTCTATGCTTCTCTCTCTCTCTAAGAGACGTTGTTTTAATGCAAGAGTACTTTAATCCATAAAATATATATTGAATGATATCCTTGTGAATCCATATAAAGATCTGGGTCCACAAGGATTCAGCTCTTTCATATTCCCAGCCAATCATATTGCAAGGGGAAAGAGGGAAGCATTTCCCCCTATTTGGTTCGATATAATTGCAGTATCCTTGTGGATATAAATGCGCAATTTTATCGTGTAAATTAGTCTAGTGAACCTAGGATGCTCTTATCAAAGAGGTTCACTAAAATTGACCTTCCCCTCTCGGGATTTGAACCTGCGCCCACAACATTGGGAGTTAGTCACGCCTTAACACACCGATTTCTTATCATACTATTGTCCAATGTAAATTGTTCTACATACAAAATGACCTTTGGCTTATCTCGAAAAGGCGTTATTTTAATATACATCTTGACATCCATTAAAATGACTTTATGTTAAGATATAATTAATTCAATTAATGGGACCCATTGTCAGCTGTCCTTTTCTAAGACATTATGCTGTAAAAGGGAAAATACTAGTATTTATAAATTATTTTCTACTTTTGATTCAGAGAACTTTAGCCTTTTATATTTGACAGACTTGTCCGTTATACTATTGGATTTTTTTAAAGGAACACATAATTTTTGTGAGGCACTGACTTAATCCCTAAGACATACATGAATAAAGGTAAAAATTTATTGAATGCATTTTCAATTATATCGAGGCATCACTTATTAGCAGTAAAGAAGCACGAATAATGCAGTGCCTTAGAGTAGTAGAGTCTGGACGAAAGACTGATGAGTCATAACATAAGCTGACAAAAACCCATAACAAACAAATTTCATATCATAAATTAATAGGTGTTTGGATTTAATAGCAAATTTAATGTTATTTCTATAAATCAAACGGGATATATTTTAATGTAAAAAGATGGCAATTTTGAATTTGCTAAGAATTGCATTATTTTTATGATTTTGTCACTATTTTGAGCAGAAATAGGATTTATATGTTGAATAACAATATTATTGCATTTCTAATTTTATTCGTAATGTGGGAAGCCTTTCATCAATCACAAACCCTTTTTGTTTTTATATTTTATATCTCTAGGCTCAGTCATCAAAATAGGTTTTTCGTAATACTTTACCCAGAATAAGAGCAACAAATGATCGTTGTGGAGTCCAATCAGTTTCAAGAGTAGAATGATAAATTTGCAGTAGCCTCATTCTACTCTTGAATTGTGTGATGTAAGATAGGATTGCCTTTAGACATAAGTTTTCTCCGATGGCAGTATTTGGGATGCTTCCAAGGTTGTTGTTTTTTTACTCCGGAAAGATCATTTGTTGCTCTTATTCTGGGTATAGTTTTAAGAGAAACCTATTTTGATGACTGATCCTAGAGATATAAAACATAAACAAAAAGGTTTCGTGATTGATGAAGGGCTGCCTACATTACGAATAAAATTAGAAATGCAATAATATTGTTATTCAACATATAAATCCTATTTCTGCTCAAAATAGTGACAAAATCATAAACATAATGCAATTTAGCAAATTCAACTCAATTGCCATCTTTTTACATTAAAATATATCCCGTTCGATTTATACAAATAACATTAATTTTCTATTAAATCCAAACACCTATTAATTTATGATATGAAATTTGTTTGTTATGGGTTTTTGTCAGCTTATGTTATGACTCATCAGTCTTTCGTCCAGACTCTACTACTCTAAGGCACTGGAATAATGAAAAAAACCAGTTGGATTTACGAAAACAAACATCACATCAATCGTAGCTTTTGAAGGATGAACTTCAATTTAGAGATAAAAATTTTATTGTTAAGAACACGAATTGTCTTGTTTCATTAGCCTTGATACATGGTTCGAGCTCAGGATCATAATATATGTTTGTTTTTTTGTACCTTCGTACAACATTTATTCTTGAATGTTACCAAACATAAAAAAACCTTATTCATTACACGTACAAACATAAAATTTTACACAACTAATATTAAACAAAACAAAATCAAACATCATCAACAATTCTATTTACATGTTTAAAAACATTTTTCGATAGGGGGGATTTTGTGCTTCTTAATTTATAAAGTAAAATCGGTATTTTAGTTACAATAAAATTTATTTCTGTGCTATCAGGGCCATTGTATATAAAACAAATTCCTTTCGTGGTTAAAAACATGGCTAAACTTCATATAAATTTTTTGAACAACCATATCCCATATTTCTTTTATGTGTTACACTCAAAGAGAAAGTGCTTGCTCGTTTCATTTTTTCTTTGCAAAAGAAACACAACCCTTCCTCACGAGTCCTGCCATATATACTTCCAAAACACAAAGTGTTTGTTGCTATTCTGTATTTTAACCAGTATAAAGAATAGGAAGTTTTTGGTTCTCCAATAATCTTAAACATCCTTTGGTTTAAAACTTAAATCTAGCCTATCACACTTCTTTTAATGTGGTTTAAAAAAGGGTTTTGTCATATTTAACTAAAAACGACTGACCCGAAGGAATATTTCAATCCCATTCGGGCATTATTGCTAAATGGAACCTCGACAATATCACTTAACGAATGGAAAGTGATCCCATCCACCTTAAGAATAGCTGTAGGCAAGGATGTCCATCTTCTCCCTTACTTTTGTTGCAGCGGTTGAGGATCTAATTCGGATGGTTTGAAAAGTACGGAGGGTTTGGCGTGGATTCAAGGCACAAAACATTTAATAGACGTCTACGCCGATGACGTTACTCTTATGGTAGAAGGAAATTCAGAACTTCAACTGAGTAAAAGAGTAGATATCGTTTTAAACTTTTTTTCAAAATACGAACGAATATCAGGCCTAGCTATCAACAAGGCAAAGACAACGATTCTACCCCTTGGAAAATGGAACCCTAAAGAAAGTGAAATTACTTCATGCCAAATTAGGAACCAAGTGGACATTCTGGGAATTACTGGAATAATAAAGGAATTGATAAGAAGAACTGGACGAATGCATTTTCAATCATCCCTCGAAACATAGCAAAATGGAGGAGCTTCAACATTCAGAGAAAAATTGACTTTATAATTTGAAAGTTGTTCCTCTAATGTTATACAAGGCGTCCTCTCATCCATTAATTGCCGAAAAAGTCATTCTCGAGGAGGAAAAATGGCTTCGTGCCTTATTTCACAATCATTATCTTCCATCTATTCTAAGACCAAAACGTTTGCTCGGGGGAGGTATTTCTCGCTTGAGTTGTATTATACCAAAGGTGTATATGAAAATCTTTAATGAAATTACAAAAAATCCATCCATCGAATGGAGAAGATCTGTAGCTTATGACGAAATCTACTGGTGGTTAATGTTCGGCTCAGACTTAACTAACCATTTAACTTCACGACTCTCTCGGGTCTGGGGTGCATCTCAACGTATACTATGGAAACTTTACCCTATCTACGACACCAATACGACCGTAGATGTCATTCGACAAAACGCTCACAAGCATTTATATTTTAGAAATATACCTCGACCGGATATTTTGGAGGAAAGGCTATTAAGTCAAGAATTCTTACAGTTCATGATCTCTGCAAAGATAACGTATTTTCTGAGTGGGAGATTTGTGTATCCTTTGACGAGGGACATCTCTGCAACACATTCTTCCGAAGCCATGGCACTTAAAAATGTCTCCTCCATCGCATCAAAGAGAGTGGAAAAAATAAGTGATAAGTATTTGAAAATACTTGGTCTTCCTTCGGCTTGGAACAATCGGATTCGACAATCTTTGCAAGGTATCCACGACGGCAGAAATTCACAGCTCAGCTGATGATTTCGGCTGATCTTTTATTTTTTTCTAGGCCGTGCAAAGATTGCGGTCTTTGTTTAACTCAACAATTCATTTATTTGTTGAATGTCGTGCAGTTAAAATTCTTAAGGACTTCCTATTGCTCAACCTACCTACCCTTCAGTATGAGTCCTCGAATGCTTGGAAAGGCATTATCCTTTTCGGCCTTGGGAAAAGCAACAAGTCTCCGGAAACTAAGGCGTTGACCTTCAGTATTATGAACTCTAAGTCGCTGATTTGTCATAAGCTGACCTCCTACAAACCTCTCTCATCCTCAAGAGCTGAGAAGCATATTTATATCTGCGGCGGCCGATATGCAGCATTATCGTTAAAAATCCCCTCGCCAGACGAAGGAGGAACGTGGACGTCCGCCGGAAGGATAATTAAGTATTATCCAAGCCTCTCCATCCAACACCAAAGACTTATAAAAATAATTTCAAAAAGATTTAGTAATTTTTAGCACTTAGCATAATTTTATTATGTTTTTAATTACTTTTATTATGTTCATCTTTTAAAATTCTTAATAGTTGCTTCCCAAAAATATTGTGTTAATTTCATAGCCTTTACCTGATATTATGTGTTATTTCATTTTGTGCGTTCAACCCCAGAGCAAAAATTTTAAACTAAAATGTTTAATTAGGTTTTTATACGCATTTGCTATGGTTTATGTATTATTTTATTTACGTAATAAACGAACATGATAGTTAAAAAAAAAAAAAACCTCGAAGCATGGCATTGCTGCTAGATTATAAAATTAAAAAAGGAGTCCCTTGGACCGCATTTGTCTTTGTTTGAATTTGACTTCTCTTTATATTTTCTCCCTCTCTAACATTCATCCCCGTAAAAAGTAGACTATAGTTAAAAATTTCACCCAAGAAAGTAATTTTTTTCCTAACAGAGGTATGTCTAGGAAATTCAACCTGGATTGTCTCTAACGGTTCTTGCCATTACATTCCTTCAATGCTTGTTTCGAAATCTCGAGATTGATATCTGCATTTACTCCAAAAGTGGCTTATTTTCCTAGACATGTCCAAAACCTTCTCAGGTCCACAACCCTCAATGTCCTCTTTTGTGACTCCGATTTTATTCTGCAAATTTTGCAAGACAATCGTACCCCACACGTTGGTATCATCCAAAATTCTTCTAAAACCACCGAACAGTATGGACTTCCAAAGTTTTATAAAACAAACCATTCCTAGTCCCCCCCATTTTTACTAAGGTCTATTTCTTCTTCTGGTAAAATTTTATTCGGCTTGTCTTTAAAAAGAAAATATGACTCTATTTCTAGAACTTCTAAGGTTTGATCTTCGCAATATGTGTAGATCTAAGTAGATGGATGACTTTGGGTATTTATTAAGGTATTCCAAACATATACCGTCGCGGGAAGATTCATACTAAGAAAGGATGAGAGAGTCGATGATGTATACTAACTTTTCTAGGATCATTTCTTGTTTTCTGTCCTGTCCACTTCATCTATTGAGATGAGGGATCCTAGCACCTTCAAATACTGGCACTTTTTCTAACCAATTCTTTTAGATATCCTACATATATTCCCTATAAATTTTGATTTTTTTACATTTATTCTAGGCCCGATATTTTTGTAAAATACTCTAATATTTCAAAAACCTTATTTGCAGATTCTCTAACCTCTTCAACACTTCCTGAGAGCAGTATCGTCAAATCATCGGCAAAAAGCTTCACTTTATTTTCTTCTGTGCCAATTTTCCCACCTTTATAATTCTACTTTGATCTATATACCAAAAGCCAATCCAATGCTATAATAAATAAATAAGGAGACATCGGATCCCCTTGCCTGCAGCCTCTCTTTATATAGAAAGGATCGCTGTTCTTATCATAGTATGTTTGATTATTATTCAAACAAAGTTTAATCAAGTGTCTAAATTTATGACTAAAATCATGGAATTCTAGGCATTTTAATATCCAATCGTGTGACATACTATCGAACGCCTTTTTGAAGTCGACTGCCACAGCTGAGACTTCTTTAGGATTACTTTTAGCATGCGATATTGAATCTTTGATACTTCTGATCACATCGTCTATCTTCCTACCTCTCAGAAATCCTTTTGAGCTGAGTGCAGAATTGATGGAAGGATACCCCCCATTCTCTTAGCTAGTACGCCACTAAATTTTATACCTCGTATTGAGCATCGTCAAGGGTCTAAATTGTGAATATGTCGCGGGTCTTTGCCTGTTTTTGGTATTAAGACAAATTTACCTTTTGTGATATGGCTATCAAGATGTCCGGAAGCCATTGCTTCTTATACACCTCTTGCAGAAGGGGGGCTAGAAGTACGCAAAATTTTCTATAAAACTCTATAGGGAAACCATCTAATCCAGGAGCAGAGTTTTTCTTTTTGTAACACATAATATTTTTTTATTCCCGACCGAAACTTCTTCATCTGTAAAGACGTCTGAGTTTTGAATTAATTTTCTAGAGCTGTACTGTTCTATATCACAATGTTAAACATGTGTTGCCAAGTTGAACACCTTTGATCATAATATATGTTTATTATGTTTCATTAGCTGGCGATAAATGGATCAGCGCTGACAAAATTTTACGTAACGATATTATAAACACTTGAGTATGCATACAGGCTTAATTTTGAACGCATCCGATATTAAAAGCACTTTTAGAGTAAACATATATTAAATAATATCATATTCCTAATTTTAGACGTAGTCTATACAATGGAAAAATGTGCTTCTATAATATTTTCTCAGTAAAACTGAGGTATGTATAGACTCAAGAGCTAATGATTACTAATATATATTCCTAAAGTGTTCATGAAACTATAGACTTTTCATAGAATAATATTAGATTTATCAAACACGCCGAATTTAGGCATATATTATTTCTTCACTTTTTAATTGATACTAAGTGATTGTAATTTGGATTGGTGTTCGAAAATTGCTCCTTAATCTTACTCCATCAGTATTACTATATATTCATGATATAATTATCAATAACTAGTAAATACTTGATAACAGCTTATATATGAATAGTATTTAGAATTATTTATATATATAGGTATAATATAAATAGTTTATATATATATATATATATATAATAGATTATATATTACTAGGGACCAAAGTCTGTACAAGAAGGTCTGGGCAATACAAAACAACATGTAGCAGTGTGACTACTCATGACGTCACTGGAGAACGATTATATCTATCTATATATTGATCAATCAATCTCTCTATCTATCTATAAATAAATATACATATATATATATATATATATGTGTGTGTGTGGTGTGTGTATGTTATAAATAATAAATAAATAAAATATATAAATTATATAAATATATATATATTCGTTCTCCAGTGACGTCAGTGAGTAGTTATACTGCTTGGATTACATGTTTGTTTTTATTGCCCAGCCTTATTATACAGACCTTGTTAGGGACAGTCTGTATTAGATTCCACGCTTGTCTCCTCTTAAAGACACAGTTCTTTATTGTTTACAATAAATCAAAATATAAATTATATATAAAGTTGATGATAATGTTGTTTTTTCTTTCTATTTCATGTCGGGTATAAAGTAATCCATAGCCTTCCAAATACCTTGCTTTATTGAATAAGTCCTTAAAATTGATATTTTCTTGCTGTTTGTCTGTTCATTCCATCATTGCGTGAGGCTCTAATCACCTCCATCATTTTAATGTAGATCTAGACTAAGAAGACATGAAGGTGAAACCTTAAAGATATTTCAAACCTTGAACACCCCTTCATATGTAGACGGTCTACCAACGACGAAGAGAATCAGGGACGTCCTTCAAAATATATCTTTTTCAAACGTCCATGAGTTTTATTAGCATAGCTATTCAATAAGGACGGTATTTACTCTCTCTCTCTCTGTATGTGTATCTATCTGTGTCTATTTGAGTTCCTTAATCTTAAGGATTTTTTTGTTATTATTGATTTATTACTCTTTAATTAAAAAGAAGAAAGATCTTCTTTTTTCTTATAAAGTCTAATGAACTTGGAGTATCACGATTTTTTTTTGGAGGAAGAAAAGTGATGATGCTAATCAAGAATGCGATGGAACTAAAAATAAGACTTTGAAGAAGTTTTTCCTTAATGGAGTACTTATATAGATTAGCAGCATCAGTTTATTTTATAGATTTTAGAATTCATATCCAGGTTTCGGATGTATCTGCGATGGCCAAGGAGATGAAAATAAAACAAAAAAATAATTATCCTCTTGTATACATTTATTTATTTCACAATAAACGTTAGCTCCTTGACAGCTTATTAACGACTAATACGGATTGAGTTCCGGTTTGGTGGGGCTGATATAGAATCTAACCAAACGAAGTAGTTTTGCATATCTAGATTACTATCTATATCGTTGGAAAAAATTTATCATCAAAAAAATTCTTCGGGGATTTCTAAGGCAATTGCTGATATGAAGGTTGAATTCCTCAATGAGTATTAATGAAACCTTACTTACTATAGTACAGTGGTGCCATGGTGGCGGTCCGCGGGCCGGAACCGGCCCGAATGGACATCTCATTGGCCCGTTACGTTAGTGGTGAGAAGTGTTTTTATAATAAATATAATTATTATACAATATCAACAAATTTAATCTACTTTTGTTTAGTGTTGCAAGGCCAAAAATGTACCGGTAATTTGGCCCCCGAGGTCCACTTGAAAACAGTCCGGCCCCTGACCGATTTCACCCTGCATCCCTGCTATAGTATATTATAAAATATGAAAAGCAATACAATAAAACTTAACTAAAACGTAATTTCCGGGATTTTTATGGAAGATACGTTTTTCAAGAAATAATAACAGAGTCTACACATGTATAATACATTTTATTTTGATATCTAGACTATCAAAATTCAGCAAATTGAAATCACTCTTTTACTTAGAAACTTTTATTCTAAAAAATAATCTGAACTAATTTCACTTAGAAATACACTTCAATTAAATATTTGGTGTGTACATTTGGAGGTGTACTCTGAAATGAATAAATAACACTCATTATTATTCTATAAAAGCAAAAATCGTACACAGACCAGTGGGAGCGATGGATTGGAGACAACCCTCGATCTAGATAATATCTGGATACTCGACATAGAAGAAAAAAATAAGAACACTAAAAGAGCTGTTTGAATACAATAGACTTAAAAGGGCTGCCAAATTAAACAAGTAAGTAGTCTTTGGGGAAAAGGAAAATCCAACAATAAAGGTCCAGTGATATCATTATCCTATGTTATATTTAACAAAAAGTAGTTCTTGAAATGACGTCACTGGATCTTAAATGTAATTTCTCCCCTTTTTCTATTCCTTTGTATTTGGTATCTGCTGCAAGAGAGGATAGTAAGTATTCCTTCTTTTCTTCTTTTTTTTCATCAGCTGCTGACTCGGAAGTTGGATCTTCCCTTTTTTACTCAGTCTATGTGCATCCAGTTATTAGTTAGGTCGGTGAAGATAACGTTATCTCTGCGGAAAACATCAGTTGCAAACTATTAATCTCCTAGTACACAATTAGTTAAAATCCATGCATAGTAACTATATTTAACTGTCATATAACTACTTATTATGACTTTTAAATACAATTTTTATCATCATTCTAAACCTCTTTAAATACAAACCATTTCCTAAATCCTCATTGCTTACAACTGTATCAAAACATGGCGCTTCAATGTTTTTCTTCCTATAAACAAATATTCAGTTTAAAAGGTCAGAGTTAGGGAATAAAAAGTGCTTACTTTGGCCTATTTGTGACCTAGGGACGCCTAATTGATAGTTTAAACTCGCCCAAAACATTCACTCAACCTCTGAGTGTGAGGAGTTCCATCACTTGATTAAATAGAACACATTTGATGGAATCCGTATCCATTAATGATTCGAATATGAAGACATGGACTATTAATTAAATTAAAGACTTGGATTTATTCTTATATTTTTGAGCGCTGAGTCGCAGTCCACACTCAAGTGCTCAAAAGGAAGTATTGACTTAGTTCACAATGGCAACAGCTTTTTTAATATATATAATTAACAGTCCTTTTCCTCTCTGCCAACCACGTTCCCGTAAAAAGGGCCCTGGGTTTTGGTTATTCTATACATCTGTATTTTTTTCTTCTTTCTAAGATTCATCGAGCAATATAGACACAAAATAGCTTTATATGGTTATTTGTTGTTTTTAACGGTCGGGACTCGCATAAAAAGAGTATGTACTGCAGAGCAAATAAAAAAGGCATGAATAGAATATCAAATAATAGTTCAGAAATTTTCAAAGAATATGGAAATTCTTTAGGCAAATATGAGAGGTCATCGTTATTGTTTGTTGCAGTTTGATACACGACGAAACTGAATTATTATATATAAATGATACCAAAAGCTCTCGTTTTCTCTGTATTACTCCCTTTGCGAACAATAAACTGTTAATACTGCTCACCAGTGCGAAAGGCTTCACTACTCCGTTGGTATAATAATAAAAAATCATTGATTGCGACTTTAAAAAAAAACTTCAACACCCTGGTTCATTTCCCACTCTAAAATGTCGCTCATGTATCCTTATTCATAAGTTTTCCAAGAGGCTTCACTAGTTTATCCGACCAATGTCCCTGTTCTATGATCTTACTCATCGATGCAAAGGTGTCGTCTAAGAAAT